>JAOUZG010030345.1:2926852-2953025 GCA_026289955.1 Argiope argentata | reverse complement strand
GCAAGTATTTATTTTCACGACACAAATATGTTTTCATAATCATTTAATCTATTATTATGTTTAATCTATTTTCATAATCATTTAATCTATTTGCCTATGGGCAAGCCCCCTGCTGATACAGCAGCAGATTTAAGCCGAAATGAAAGTCTCTTGCTTTTAAAGTAGCGCCAACTAGGGCCAAGAGTATGACTTAGCTACACACTCACCACATTCGTTTGCTCAACCCTTTTCACGGGGGGAGGCACAGTCGCACACCTCACAGATAATACACAGAAGAACAATCATGCCCGAACCAGGACTCTAACCCGGGACTCCCAGAACATGATGAAGACGCACTATCTCTGTGCCAGAAAGCTGGCTTTGATGCACTTTAATATATACGAATGAAATTTGGTTTATGTAATTAACAAACATTTTGCCGATTTCTATCAAATTTTCAACGTAATCATTCATTAAAGTCAGTATGCAGCGTTTTTCTAGTATAAATGAACTCCATAACTTCAAAACACAAACAGTTTTGCCAACGCATGTTTAACATCTAAAACATAAACACTTAGTAAAACATATGAACGCATTCCAAAATGAACTTTCGCATGCAATTAAACGCCATAACTCATAAATACAATTTAAATCCATAAAATTCGGCTTATTACCTTGTTTGGATGTCAAATTTAGGTGGAAATTGGTCAGCAAAAAGGCGTCGGAATGAATAATATCGTGATAGATTCAAAAAATATCATATTCATGCCAAAAATATATATTTCGTTACAATTATTCATCAAGTCCATGAAAGGTAATCACGACACTCCTTAATGTCCACACTTTTATAGGGTAGGGAGGGATAAAACCAATTTTGGGATGTGCAGGGAGATTATTGCAATTGGTTATTGTTGATGTTGTTGTTCTCGTGTTCCGCTTTACAACGGAAGTTATTGTGCAGTAGCTTCTGAGGGTAGAGTAATTTATAGACAGCGTCAGGATTTTTGATAAGCAACAGATAAGAATATACCGAACTACGTTCCCACTGGAAAATAACCCTTTTTAACCGATAGAAGAGAAAATTGTAAAATGCAAAGAATGCAGACATCTGGCAATAAAAGCGAAGTACAGTGGTCAAACTAAGTCCAGATGTGTCTGGGCGATTTGTGGGGTCTCCAAATGAAATGGACATGTGTTTGGAACAAACATCGGGGGAAGGAACCAGATGTCTCCCTGTCAACAGATAAGAGACGCCCGCCTTTCAATTCGACACAAAGGGACCGGAGTCAGATAGCGTTTCTTTTCTTCTGGATACACCACTCCAGCCAAGAGGGAGAGAGACCACCCATCTCTTTGCTAACCGATGCTTTACCCTCTCATGTGATTGTAACGATAACTTAGGCCAGATGATCCAATGAAAGTTGGGAGCTACTCTGATTGGTCATTTGTCCCCGAAGACCGGCCTATGAGACCCAAATAAAAAGGGAAGTAAAAAGATGGACAAGAGGAGGAAGCTGACAGACGAGACAAGAGCTAGTGATTAGAGCTAGAATTCAACTCGGAATTCTATGTAATATTCTCAGGAGAGAATTTGGAGTGTACGCAGGCAGCTCCGCCCTGTAGCTAAGCCCACGTGAAGTTCATTGGAAATTTTGGACCACCGTGCGTCCTGTCTGAAGTTTGAAAGCTCAACCGAGCTTTGGGAGACCTCAAATTAGTTGAACAGCTTGTTTTCTGATTTGCTCTTCCAGCCAGTTCATCACTTTTTTTTGAAACCCAGGCAGGTTAATCGACGAACGGATAATCCCGAACCTCGGGCTGAATCTCACGGGAGTTTTAAGAACTCCGTCATATCTCTTCACCACCGAGAGAGATTCCTTACTTATCTGTAGGACAGCACCTTCCCCTAGTGTAACTCTGATCTGAATAACTTAAGTGCTTGTAAAATCATTAATCAAGAAGGTGTACCCTTGCGAAATATACATGTATTATAGCTCAAAAATTAATAGATTTTTATTTCTCAAAGACCTGAGTTGGTTTTCGGTGCATCTCACCAGTAGTCCTGCCCACAATGCCACTAAAGACTCTCTGACCCACCCACGAAGGCACACGCATTAATCATAAAACTGAATGACCGGACCACTGCAACAGAAACACTAGCAGGAACTGTGATTGAGTCCTAATGGTCATCTACGACCACGTTTCGAACTTTCCTGTAGGAAGTATAACCTGTCATCGAGGGGAGGAGACCAACGGCCATCTATTAGTGTACCCACCAAGGGTGGCGAGGTCCCATCACCATACAGGAAGCATCTCATCCTCCAATATGAGGCCCACCTTGGGGGAAAGCTTCTGAGAGTATAGACCCCTGAGACCCGAGAGTAAAACCCTAACTTGAAGCTCACACACTCCCTATTTTATGGGGTGTGCTTCATTCCTGCATTTCCTTCATTCATCCACGGATCTTAATTTAGATATGGAATAGAGAACAAACACCTCTGATCCTCCACCCCCCCCAATGGTAGTACTCTCGACAGGGAGAACTCTGTAACTAACTCAGATTTAACGTGTGCCAGCCACCACACACACACACGCGGAAAGTCTTCGGCAGGCGGGTTTGAACTACATCAGGGGATGCGAATCCAACACCTTACCAGCCAGATTATACGGATTTTCTTCAGATTTTCGATCTCAGAATACTATGATAAGAAGTAAGAGGCATTTAAATTTGATTTTCAAATTTTTAAAGAAATATTGAAGAATTGTATAAATTATTGAGAGGAATGTTCTTACCAAAGTACAATAAAACGTGCAGGCGATTCCAACTGATAGAACAGATGTCCAAGTAGACAAATTGGTCACCGCACTTAATGCGAGAGATGGAGCGTATAAAACAACCGACATGTAAAGCATCTAGAAAATAAAATGAAAAATTTATTAGAAAATTTTATTACTAAAATTATTGCTCCTTTTTTCTTATTTTACTGGTTACCTTTCCATGTTTTTTTTTCTTCGCGCGCGCGCGCGCGCATGTGTATGTGTGTGTGTGTGTGTGCCAGTTACAGCTGAATTTCGTAAGATATAATTTAGAGATAAAAAATGTGCATCTCGTATCGATTTTCATGGATTTTAGTAACTTGACATTTGAGCGAAATATTAAAATTTTTTAATTACTATTACAATTTTATTTTTAATTTCGAATATTAAAGAGCAAAAAAATAACTTAGTGTCGTTAGTTAATTTTATAAAATTACTTTTCAATGACATTAATTTAATCGTATATTTTTTGGTTTGTTTTTAACTGATTATTAAAAATAATTTTACATTTTTCTGCAATATATTATATTCATTTAAAACTCAAAAGATAGGACAAAGATATAGAAAGATAAGAAGTCAGTTTGACAGACACGTTATCAAGGATAATGCCTTTCGAATGTTTACTTTCTGATTTTACTTGTCAGTCACCTTATTTTTGGCATACAAAAGAGCAACATAATTTTCTTGAAACTACGCATTGTGTGTTTTTAATTTTTATTCTTTTTCTACCCATTATATTTTAACTTTTATCCAAACAATTAAAATAATTTTTAGAAAGTAAATCAGTTTTAGAAAAATTCCAGTTAACTGTTTCTTGACTTTTCATAGATTTGGACCAGAAACAAATGAATAGAAAGGATATTTTATTTTATTATAAATTAAAAAATGTATTGAGTATAAAAATTCTATTCTCAAAATCCAACAGTTTGCAACACAGTTTTTGAAATAGAATGTCAAATTATCTACTATAATGAAAATGAATGACATTGTGGTTTTAAAAACAACTTTTCAGCTTCCAACAACTGAATTGCAACTTTTGTGCTATAGTTTTGTTTTCATATAAAAGACTTATGGTTTGTGTTTATGTGTGAATTTATATGTGGTTAGTAATTATTTAATTCATTCTATTGGAAACTTCACTAATTCCAAGATGGGGACTTTTACTTGATTTCGATCATCTAGTATTCTTTCAATGTGTTAATGACAATTTCGTATATAAAATTAAAAATAATTTCTTAAATAAGTTGGCAAAAAAGCATTACAAATTTTTTGACGATTAATTTTCTTGTTACTTTACAAAAAAAAATTCTAAATGCTTCAAAATCAAACAAGGTCCAATATTAACAACGAAAACTATAAAAAATTTTATCATATGGTTGCTATCGCGATTTTAAATACATTTAATTATTGTTGCAAAAAATAATTTTGAAAGAAAAATTATTTGGTGAAAAATAATTTTTAATAAGATAGTTTTACCTTAATAACTCTTGAGTTTCTGAGAACTTTAAATTCATTTTCTTATTTATTTTTGTCATGGTAATTTATATTTTTAAGTTTAAATTATTGTTTTATTTTACTTTTCCGAAATCATGTTTGCAACAAATATTAACAATCAAACACATTTTAAAAAAATTTCAAAAAAATAAAAAAAAACCCATCAAATTAAAAGAAATATAAATAGATTTGCAAAAAAATAACATGCATTTTTTTTGGATACTTTTGCCCTGACAAATTCAAAAATTTAAAATCAGATCCATTATTTTACTTCAACTTTAAGCAGCTTTTCAAAAGAGTTATTAATACTTATAAAAAATATTTAAAAAAAAGAATTTTTTTTTAAAAAAAGTAAATTTTATTTTTAAAAAATTTTTAAACATAAAAAAAATGTTTTTTAAATACAAATATCTGTTTTACATGCAATCACAAAAAATGCAAATAAATTATATACAAATTCAAAATTCCATTCATATACAAATTCTATTCTGAAGAATTCTTTTATTATTCTTACCGTTTGCACCAGAAACACCATAGAAGTGAAGGTTCGAGTCATTTTTCCAAATCGTTTTTCTAAGTACTAGAAATAAAATCAGGAGCACATTTTATACAAATCTGACATAAAAAATGTAAAAAATTGTTAATTAAAATTAATTTAGGCATTTACGTATTAAGCCGTCAATCTTTAATGCAAAATGTGAAGACGTCGCCAATGAGTTGTTAAACCACCAATAATGTCAAACAACCACCATTATTTAAAAAATTGTGCAAACATTAACTGTCTTCCACTATAATGTGGGTTTGCCAGAAGATCATTAAGCGATTTTTCTGTTCTGATTTTTTGACTTGTTAAAATGATTAATTAATTTTTTTTAATTGTCTGATAACGAAAAAGATACAGTAACGTATTTCCAAAATTATGGAATTATTCCATCTAAAACCATGTCTTTGAATCGACATGAGATGAAATTATACGTAAAAGTGGACAAACAATGGCAATGTAATGCTTCAAAGAATTCTGCCCACCTAAGTGAATTAGCTCGAGGTGGTTGGCGACCGTTGGCACATCAACGGTCTAATACATAAGTACCGCCAAGGTAGTTGGCGACCGTTGGCACATCGACGGTCTGATACTGAAGTACCTTAATTTTTTTGAAATATTGTTAAAGAAATTATTATGAAAATCATATGAGCGATACAAGATAATTTAAAGAACCATAATTAAATTATAATTACTTGTAAAGGCCTATGTTGTTGCCTTTTTTTCTGTTGATATTTGATATAATTTATATTTTTTCAACTTTCAAGCTACCAATCAGTGAACTTCTTATTCTACCTTTCAGTATCTTTTCACACGCGTTTAGTCCGATTGTTGCACTTAAATATAAATTTTTAGCCATCATAAACTTGATTATAAATTTCTGGCAAAATTTATAACAGCTAATAATTTGGTTCCTAGAATGAAAAATATTTGAATCTAGATTATTTTAATGTGCTTAATTAATTAATCATTAAATTTATTCTCATCACTTAATTAAAATTAGATCTCCAATTTCTTTTCCTTAAAACTTTTGAGAACACTTTCTATGAGATAACAAATTTAACATACAAAAATAAATTAATGCTATCTTAACGGTTGAAAAATTTAAAGACTGAAAATAAATTATGTCCAAATCACCTAATGCCATTTTTATACTTGGTCAACTATAATATTGCAAGTAGACAGCGCATGCGTAGAAAGGGACTGATTTATGTTTGCCACAATTTCATTTGACAGATTCACACATTCCATGCTTAGTTATAAATCACCTTTCCTGAATTTTACTTTTTCCCTATCTATTGTATTAATCTATGATAAGTGATCAATTTTTTCACACCTAATTCTACAAACGCATGATCAGTAAGGAATAATATAATAAATCAGCTTTTAGTTGTCCCATCTGTACAATTACTTGACATCGGCTTAACCGTACTTTTCAGCAATTCTGCGCATGCGCTATTTACTTGCCGTTTTATAATGAACCGAGTGCAAACCCGACTTAAGTATAGGAAATAAAAATACAGAATACAAGAATTCTTTATATAGATATGTGGCGCTAGCTTCATAACACAGATAACATCTACGATACTGAAGTATTCTTTTGGTATTGTGGCTATGTTACTCGGCTACCGGCCCTTGCATCTCAGGTTTGTACCACGACTTTCACACGGTACATATATTTATAAAATTATTGAAAAGTTAAAAAAATAAGACGAAAAAACGTGGTGAAAATAACCATTTTCATAAATAAAAATATAAAAAGGCACAGATTAAAAAAAAGGGAACAAAGTGAGAACAGGGGTACTTCAAATAATATTAAAAGTATAAACACAAAATAAAGGGTGAATAATAAAAATTACGCATGAAAACTCTCAAAGAATTCATCATCTAGCTAATATAAAAACATGCCATCAAAGTTTGTATGAAAGCAAAGAAAAGTTTTATTCTGATGAATTATTTTGAGAACATTCACAATCGAATCTTGTATTACAAATTAAAATATTCTTAAATAAAATTATTTCAACGCAATATATTTAGATGGTAATATTATGTAATGTATTATTTATAACGTTTTCAACTTTAAAAAAAACTAATTTTACATCATACAAAAGACAGTGTATGAAATAATTAATAAAACTTGATAGTAATTTTAATTTTAGGTGTTTTCATAAAATTCTCTCATTTAATTTTATAAAAAATTCTACTCTTGAAAAATTGAAAAATATTTCAGAATTAGAAATTATATGAAAACCGAAATTCAGTTCTCCATTTAAATTATTTTCATTTTGAAGAATTATTTTAAAAAAGAGAATATTCATAATTTAATCCTGCATTACAGATCAAAATATTTTTATATAAAATTATTTTAACGCAATATATTCAAAGGGTTATATATATGTAATGTATAAACATAAGGTATTTATATCTTATTCAACCTATTTTTAAAAAAAGCTAATCTTACATCATACAAAAGATAGTATATGGAGAAATTAATAAAACTTGATAGTTATTTTAATTTTAGGTGTTTTCATAAAATTTCCTCATTTAGTTTTATAAAAAAAATTCTACTCTTGAAAAATGGCAAACTCTTTCAGAATTAGAATTATTATAAAAATCGTAATTAAGTTCACCATTTAAACTAACTTTAATCGAATTAACATATCTAACTTACTTCATAAGCCGTACATGCACCCAGCTTGAAAAAAACCGGTAGGCAAACATAAGATACAATCAATACACCTATTGGATATGTGAAACTTGTGTATGCTAAATGAATTCCAAATATGTATACTTCCGCTGGTGTACCAATGACTGTGATGGCTGACAGATAGGAAGCCATGATAGAGAAGGCAACAGGTAAGATTGGCATGTTCTTTCCAGCCAAAAGGTATTCGTTCATCGTTTTCTGTTTCCCACCTGAAAATCGAAAGTACACTCCAATCCCCGACGATACCAGCAGCATGAGGGCGAAAAGAATGTAATCCGCCACACTTAAAACAGCTTTTATTGGCCCCATCTTTCAAGTAAGATTTGCAATCCTGAAAGAAAAATAAATATTTATCTCATTGAATACTTTCTATGATTACATACATCGATAAATTGATTGCTCTACATTTAGGTGGCCAGCTCAACTCTTTGGTTTTGGGGATTAATTAGCCCTTTAGAACGACAGTATTCCAACAAGTAAGAGGCAGTAATTAAATGAAATAATTGAGAAGAGAATGGTATGCAGATAAATACATGCTATGCACTGGTTAGTGGTACAATTCTGGTCAAGTCATGCCTTCATCCACTCTTTATGAACTGACTTGATGATTAGTGCTTATTAATGACTTATTATGATTTTAAAAAGACTGATTTTGCAAGTTTCATTCTTATTTGTGTTTAGTAGTTTCATAGAAATGAAGTATAAATGGATAGTTTCAATATTCTGCAGTTAAAAGTATTTTTTTTTATATTTAATGGGGTTTTTTTTTCAGCATCAAGATTAATTGGACATGGAAAAGTTCAAGGGGGTTCAATATTCAATAACCGGACAAAAATCATGTCCACACTGGGAAAAATTCCATAATCCCCTTACTTGCCCTGGTTAGTCTTCGAAACAGACTTTATTATCGTAATTCTTTGTACATTCACTTTAGATTCTTAAATTTCATAATTAATATTGCTTCTGGATATGTGAAGTAATATTTTATATGCATCAATATTTACGTATTCTAAATAAATGCAATGCATTCTTAATAGTTTTTAATGGAATATTTTTAAAAGTTTATGTTTTATGCCTAAATTTTATCTCGAATTACTTATTCATCATTCTTTATATGAATGTTAGATTATTATTATGAAAATGAGGCATATTCTTTTTTATGATCTGTTTCAGAAGGACTTTGAAATAAAAAGTAGCAGTTTCACGAGAAATTATGCATAATAACAATTTAGAACTTGTTTACATATTAAAAGCTTATTTCTTCTGAATACATTCATGATAAAAGAATAATTCTGATTTTCAAAGATAATTACGAACGTAAATTAAATAAAAGGTTTTAACCATATCTTAAATATGTTTTTAAAAATGTCAGTATAATTAATTGTGTTTTTCCTATTAAAGTAAGAAAAGGTTTCAGCATAAACATTTAAACAAAAAAATATAAAAGAAAATCTAAGATCACAAATTTCAAATTATCATGTGAGAACATTATTTTTAAGTCATTATTTGTCTTAATTAATTAAGTAGTTTAATAAAGTTTGAAAAAGCAATGCTGGTAAAAATATATCAACCATTTAAAAACTCATCTGCTTTCATAGAAGTATACATAATAATAATGCAATGCTGATTTTAAAAAAAGCTGTTAAAGAGTACGTGCGATTAAAAGATATTAATGAGTATTGCCATTTATGCTTTATTGCCCACGCGAATTTGAGTATCAATTATTCGTTGCCTCTAATGATTAAAAAAACCCTAACGAATATCACATCACGTTCTGACATGACAAAAGATTCTTTTTACTAAAACAAGAAGAAAAAATATTAAAAGGAAATCTGCTATTTCAATGTATCATGTCAGAACATCATTTCTTGAACGGTCAAGCACCACGTGCTCGTGCAAGTTAAATTATATTTTTATTCATTTTAATTGTTTCATTGAATGAGTTACTTTAGTATTGCAAACGATCCAAAAAAACTTTGTCTCGCATTGATTGTTAAAAAAAATATCCCATTTCCCATTTATTTCATGTCATACAATCGTGTGCTAAAAATGACATTTTTATAGGTTTTATTTGGTGTAGTTATTAACTTATTTTTTTTTTAATCAGAGCTTGGCAACACGTTATTAAAAGCTGGTTTTCTTTAATGCTCGTGCAAATAATAAAATTTCAATTTTTCACCTACGATTTTTATTTTATTTTTCGCCAACGGATTTTTATTTATTTCATTCCCAAAATAACATCATGTTCTGACATGATAAAATATAATATATTTTTTATTATAATAAAATAGACATTTTCTTGATAATTACAATATCAGAATGGAAATCTAAATGCTTAGTGATAGAAATAATATTTTTCAATCACTTTTCAATTTGTGAGCAAAAAGCCCATAATTCAGCCTTAACAATAGTCCTATTATTTAGTAAAAAAAATTAAGAGTTAAATGCGAAGATAATATTCTCCGTTTAAAAAATTCTTGGATTCGAGTCTGTATATTCATCCATAGTTTGAATTTAAGTCACTTAAAGCTCCTAAGTTACATTATAAAAAAAGATATCACAAATCTTTTTTAAATGAATTTTTCTGTCTTAAATATATGTTGCATGGATAAATAAGCGAGATTGCAGCGGTAATAATTGCTATACATTGTCACAGCTTTCTAATTCACTTATTTTATTGAAATGAAAATTCATATACTAATTTTATTGAAAATTATGAAGTACTTCGGTACTTTTTGATCATTGGTGGAAAGAAAAAATATCATTAATGAACTCAAGCTATTAAAAAAAATTTTTTTTCTTTTTCAAATAAAACATTTTTCATAAAATGAAGCAAATATTAAGACTGTACTCTATGAAATAAAACAAAAATAGATTTAACTTTTGTCCATTTTAACATCCCATTTCCCTTAAAACCGATGTGATTATTTACATATCAAATACTAGAAAAAATTGATGACCACTCAGATAATTCTCTAGATTTATATTACAAATTCATATAATTCTTAACAGTTTTATTATAAATAATTTGGTAAAATCGTTTGCACTTAATTTTTAAGAATATTCTAAAACAATTAGTAAAATTAAATAACAGATTAATTCCTCACTATTGGTCGGATCGATCAATAATGATGATCGATCAATTTATTATTTCATAAGAACTGTCAATGAATTTCTAAGTTTTAGAAGACTTGAAGAATTTCTGAAAATACAAATATTCTTTACAAATATAAATGCGGATATATTGTGACAATGTCAACAAATGCAAACATTTATTTATAATTTGCGATAATTCTGAAATCAAAGCACTAAATAAATATATTAATATTTTTTTATTTTAAATGAAACTATGTAAACTGAAAAATAAAATGTTTTAAACTACTAATATCTAAAATCCTAAACAATCATTATGAATGGCAAACGGTTAATTACAACGGTAATTTCTTGAAACATTTATATAAATAAATTACACAAAATCGAATTAATTTTTTACATCAAAAAAAAAAAAGAAAAGAAAAAAATTATAAAAAAATATTAACCTAATATAAAATATTAATTTAACACCAATGAATAAGTAAACATTTCTTTCATAATTGTTTGTACTTCATAACACATTTCTTAAAGGAACTATATAGAAAACAATATAAAAACTTTTTAATGTTTGCATAACTGTGAGCTCCATTTCTTAGAAATTGATCTAACATTCACATCGGCTTATTCAATTATAATCGTAAATATCACATTAATCAAGAATGTAAGTAAAAATAAAAGAAATACTTCATTATTGAAAGAAAAAATAAAACAATAATTGCTTACCACTTTCGAAATGTACAGCTCACGAGAGATTTTGTGAGCAAAAGTGTTTATTCCAAGGGATGTTATTGGAAGTGTTTGCAAATTATATCTGTCGTCCATTCTTGCTGCCTTACTTTGGTAATGAGTCATTATTCATCTTAAACAACATGATGAGTGTGTGATTCTTATTGTCTTATCCGATTACGATTCGTAGACAATTGGACTCGCTTGATAGATATTAATGTTTCTGTCCAATATATATTGGTCATATTCTTTATTTTTTGTTTCAAAATAAATGTTTATCAAGATTAAAAGATAACTGATTTCAATTAATTTTATTAATCAATCGACAAAATAAAAATCAAAACGTTTGCATTCTCTTTTACCGCAATAACAAAAAGATTTATTAAGTAATCTTTTTCTATCTGATACTTCTTACGGAATTAATTTGAAGGTTTGTGCAGGAATTAATTCTCATTGAATGCAGATTTGCAAAATAGAATTTTTTTTTATTTCTGAGTTATCTTAATCTTTTCTTTCAATTCTTCGAAAACTAATGTCTCATAAATATGTGGTATTCTATAGAGATTCAGCCTTGTTTCGAATTGAAAAAGGAACAAAAAAACATATAAATTGTCAAAACAATTATCGACGATTTTCAGTTATAGAAGAAAGACAGAATTTTAAATAACAACCGATAAATGATATTATAAATGAAAATTGATATATCTTGTGAATTCAGCTGTCGATAAAAGAGTATATAGAGGTAAAGTGATAAATCTATAGTTTTTAAAGAAGTTAAAAGAATTGCTACAAAAAACACAGAGAAATGTGATTTTGCAATAGTGATCGATCCCAAAGAAGAAATAGGAGAATACATTATCAAAGACATAGAAACGTCCTTTCTTACAGTGCCATATCCCTTCTTACAGAATAACTTCTAATGGTTTATTATCTTAGTTATCAACCGGAAATTTAAATCAAGACATAGAAATGCAATCTATAGCTTAAGCTTATCTGCATAATCTGACAGATAATTATATCTGCAAAATGAGATGGTCCCAGTTAGTACATCCTGTAGTACAATATTGTAAAATATTGTGCGATATTATATAATATTAAGCAATATTCCACAATATTAAACAATATTGCGAATATTGATCAATATTGTACAATATTTGTGTGCTACTAGGGGTACTGATTTTAATGTCTCCGAGATTGTTTAGACACCTATCCACTTTTACACAGGATATCTGATTAGAAAACGATGTTATATATATAGTTAAATATAAAATGTTTATTCTTTTCCCAAAATATTTTACTAAGGAAAATCACCATCTTTCTTTAAAGAAAATGATTACATAATGCATCTATTAATTAGCTGTAACAAAACTCCTTACTCTTAATATTTGTTTAATTTTTCACTTTTAATAAAAATATTTTTTTTCATTTATACATTCTTTCTCGCTTTTGGAGAGTTTTTTTTCTGTATTGATTGTGAAAAGTAAATACAAATATTCGGGGTAAACATAGGAATTCGTTTTATTTTGTAGAAAATGTTATTTTACTTTTGTAATTCTGTAAATAAATATACAAAACTGATATTGCATACATTTTATGTCTAGAAACAGAAGATATATCAAAATTGGTAGAAATCTTGGACATCAAAATTGGTAACAACCTATTTATAGTATATTTCTCTATTATATTATGAAAACTAATCGGAGATTATAGTTTGACGTCCTAGTTTTAAAATCATCCATGATAAAGAATTTAAAAAATTGCTCAGTTCATTTTTTGATACCAGGACTATATTTGATAAAAGACTGCAGATAAATTATTCTTATTTTTTTATTCTTATTAAAATTGTTCTTAGAATATATTTCATAGTTAAGAGCTCTTTTTTCAACAACAGTTACTAAACGTTTTCAAAGTTTATAGGAAAATTCTGTACAAAAATTGTTTATTTTGTTGCATATTCAACTTTCAGGAAAAAAAATTTTTTTTTAATTCAAAAATAAAGCATTGATAGAAAATTATGTAACAATAATTAGAGAAAGTTAACTACCTGTTACAAAGTCTTTTGTTTTAAATTTCTATATAAAAACTGGTTATTTTGAGGCATATTCCTATTTTAATCAAAATGAATTTCTAAAATTCAAAAACAAAATAATGATCAAAAATGAAATATCAGTAGCAACTGTTGAAAAGACTAAATCAAGCTCCAAACATCCTTCAAGATTCTAGACTTTAAAAATGATGTGATTTTAAATTTGTTTTTTGAATATCTCTAATGATAACAAAAAATAATTAAACAGATATAAATGAATGACCACGTCTTTATTTTAAAGAATTTTAAGGAATAAAAATTTCTATTGTCCTAATCATTTTTAAAGAATTTTATATCCAAAAATTGAAGTTAGAAAATGATTTAGCAAGAAAAATTTAAAACATTATTATTCATTTAACTAATGGTGACAGATATTATTAAATATATTCTATTGATATTAATTACTAGAATAAATGCAATAAGTCGAAGTAGTTTCAAAAAATTTAATGTCATTTTATATGAAATCTGTTTTAACTATATTCAATAAATTATTCAAATGATTGCACATTAATATTTTCATAATATTAAGAATTATATTTTATGTAATAATAAAATTTATATTTTATGCGTTTTAAGGTATATGTTTATCAAATAATTCAAACTGTACCAAAAATAATTAAGCGGATATGAACGAATATATCCGTCATTAGTCATTAGTTCGAATTAAAATAAGTTGTTAAGTAAAATTTAAAACACTCTTCGCCTTTTAACTCGGAAAGTTAAATATTGCTAAAAGTTAGTTTTTATAATTTAAAAGTAGAAACCTTTTTAAAGAAATTTAATGTCATTATATATCAATGTTTTTACTATATTCAATAAATTATTCAAATGATTGCCCATTTATATTTTCTACTACACTAAGAATTATATTTTATGTAATAATAAGATTTATATTTTATGCGTTTTAAGGTATATGTTTATCAAATAATTCAAACTGTACCAAAAATAATTAAGCGGATATGAACGAATATATCCACCATTAGTTTGAAGAACTTTTAAAGTTCGAATTAAAATAGGTTGTTAAGTAAAATTTAAAACACTCATCGCCTTTTAACTTGGAAAGTTAAATGTTGCTAAAAGTTACTTTTTAATATTTAAAAGTAGGAGACTTTTTAAAGAAATTTAATGTCATTATATATTATAATTATTATATATAATTATAATATTAAGCTCTAATTATTTTAAATAATTAAAATAATAATAATAAATTATTAAATAATTAAAATAAATTTTAAATAAAAAATTATTATAAATAAAAGGTTTCACTTATTTTGAATTAACAATATTTACTTACTTAATTGTTTTAAGGTTTTGATTATCCTTTTCAAAATCCAATTTAATGTAAATTCAGAAGAGTTTTTTCTAGATAGAAAAAATTGCTGTGAATCAAATATGAGAAAGAATTGATGAAAAATTTTCGCCTCCACTAAACTGTTTTAGTGTGGTCATATCAGGTGTCAGATCGTAAATTCAGTGGGTCACCTGCTCATTATAACTTCCTGTAACGAAAATATCTTTGACTTGAACGCGTATCATTTCCCACTTACCAGCTGAACTTCTAAAAGGTGTCATAATTTCTCATTTAATTTTCTTTTTACATTTCCTTCCTTTATTATGGATAAGCCTCTCAACATGACTAGATATTATTACTTTCAATATTTAAAAAATTAACTCTGCTTTGCACTTTGTCTGTATGCTTAGGACACTTTTCTTCTCGATTTGTACTAGTGGATTGGTTCGTACTAGTAGACATTATTCGTACTAGTTCGTATACTAATTAGTACTAGTAGTATTGTACTTGTAGATATTATTACTTTCAATATAAAAAAAGTCACTCTGGTTTTCACTTTTTGATAATGCTTAGTATACTTTTCTTTTCGATTTGTACTAGTGGATTGGTTCGAATAATATAACTTAAATCGAAATTATGTAGTTTGAAGTCATATTTTGTTTTGAGAATAAGTGAAAAATAAATTTACATAAAACAATGTTATGTATTCCTTAAAAATAAAAACATAATTAAAATTGTTTTTTAAAAAAATACTCAAATGTACATATTATAAGCTTCACAATTTTTGAATAGCCACTAACGTTTTTTTAAATTATATTTAATTAAAGCTGTTGCAATAATTTCAGAAGCTACAAGAAACATTAATACAAACTTGCAGTAATATTGTGACAACATATAACTTTGAACCAAATAATAGTGTAAGATCTCTTCAATCAAAAACCTAGATCCTAAATTAAGGATAATTCAGAATCATGCGGAAATTGAACTCTAAAATTCATATATTTCCCATAAAATGACTACACTATTTTACAAAAATCATACACAAATTGCAGGAAACCACCTATGACACCGATAGTACGTCACAATGACGAGAGGGTAAGAGAGTGATGTGTAAGGAATACAGGCAAATAAGTAAAATTGTTCGCAAGAGCTTAATAAGCTATTCAGTGCAAAATCCACTAAGATATGACAACAAGAATAAATTTGGTTGATCTTTTTTAGGTCCTAGTATTATAGGCCGTCTGGAATGTGGACGTACAAGCTGGAAAAATCCCAGGAATCAACCAGAGCGTCATTTCCAGGCTTTCGCAATGATTCAAAGATTATGGTAATGTGAGTAGACGTAATAGCACAGGTCGCCCCCAAGTTAGGATGCCGAATGAGGACCGATATTCGGCAGTTACGGCCAAAAGAAACAGACGGGGGACAGCATCAGACCTGTCTCCCAGCTCTCTTCAGCCACTAGTACTACAGTTTCAAGGTAGACCGTGTATGGCGTTAAGGGCAGATTTGTCTATAGGCTGATAGGCCTATCAGATGTGTTCCATTTACTGCAACTCGCTGTCACCTGCGGTTAGCCTGGAGTAGAGAGCCTGCATTGTGGAAACCGCAACTGTGGGCTTATGTAATGTTTCCCTACAGTAAAGTATTATCTTATAAAGGGATTAATTTACCACTCATTAAATCGAAAATATCATATTCCATTCCTTTGCTATCTTTGATATCAATCAATTTTCAATCTAATTGGGAAAAAAAGTCTATTCTTTCAAAGACATCACTATATATTTTTAAAACTATATGTTTTTAAAACTATGTATTTTTAACCATATATTTTTAAAACTATATATTTTTAAAAACTATGTTTTTAAAATAACTATATATTTTTTCATATTTAAAAAAACTATATTTTAAAACAACTATACATTTCTTTCATATTTAAAAAATTACAACTCCGTAAAATATTTTAAAAGATATTTTCTTAAGTTTCAAAAGGTATATAGCTATATCTATCAAACAAACGCAAATTTAAAATCGAAATCACTTACCTTATAGGAATCAACGAATAAAATTTGAATTAAAAAATCAGTTCAAATGAAGAAAGAAACTTCCAAGCTCCGAAGCTTGAAAGAATATTTCCATCTCTCTGCAGATTACAAGAAAGAAATTAAGTCATAAACTAGGCTTAACGAAGCAATTGATTTCATTTTTGATATATATATTAGACGTTATAACAGATCATTATCATTTCTAATATCAACAGTTGATTTACCGATCAAAGAATGACAGTAAAAGAAAAAATATATAATATCTAAAATTTATTTAAGCATTACTAATAAGAGTGACGGGGTTAAGTTGTTGCACCCCTTCCAATAATTGGAAAAATAAGCGTATATTTGTCAGGAATGTGTATTTCCCGAACCTCCTTTCTGTTGAAAAGACTTCACGCTAATAAGTACAAATAAACTAAACTCAGGGATTTTTTTTTTATTTTCTTGAACCTAATCAGAAGAAAAATGCAGACGAGTATAGCCTTTTTAAGCTATTTTTAAATAGAATTTATTGTATGTCTTAAAATATATTCTGTATCATAAAAATAATATATTTTAAAATATTAATATGCATAATCATACGAACTGAAATTTAAATTAATTGTCTTTGTATGATAATAATTATAAATGTAATGCTTTGTGCTTTTAAGTATATTTTAATATTGTTCGAGGGTTTTTTTGTTTTTTTCTATTTATTGTATTGCAATGCATTCAAAATAAAATAAAATACTTTGATACCATTTACTTATATTAATAATTTTATATTTCTTTATAATTCAATTTCCATTATATAACTATTTTCATTTTATTTTAGTTTGATTTTCCATTATAAGAAGCATAAAAATAGGAATGGATTCTCTTTCCCATCAATCATTGACAAATCTTGTAAGAATTTTAAGCATCCTTTTTTAATACATTTACAGATATTTGTCTATTAGATAAATTTTTTTAACTAAATGTATACATTCTTCCATTTGATGGAAACTTAATTTATTTCTATTTTTAATACCAAAATGTTCTAAAATGTATTACAATAAATACAAATTTGCAGAGTTAAATTTACTTATTTTGTGGAAAGTATATATTCTTTATAAAATGAGCTGTTCTTTTTGTTTTAATCCTTCAACAGAATAAAAAAAATTGAAGTAAAAACGATTGATAGAATTAAATTAAAGTGAAAATAATTATATTATTAACTATTCGTTTGGGTTAGAAGATATCTACCCATTTCCGAAATATATCCTACTTTCCACTGGAATTAAAAAAATTTATTTTTTTAAAACATTTTTTCCAAATAATGATTCATGTTCAAATATTACCAATTATAAAATCCTAACGGTTATGAATAGCTGCTTACCGGTGCGCTGTTGTTTCTGCTAGTGCTGTCTTTATGTACTATTCTGTTGCCGGCACCCTGACATAGTAGTAGCGCTTATTCCCCGAGAGCTGAGCCCAAGCTCGGGCATGGTAGTTTTTCCGTGTTCATTCGGAAGAACCATGGCCGAACCGGGACTCGAACCCAGGTAATGAATAAATGTTCCCATCTGTAAAAAGGGGTTGTGTATTGAGTGTGTAGCTAAGTCGTACTCTTGGCCCTAGTTGCCGCTACTTTAAAACAAGAGACGTTCCTTTCGGCTTAAAACTCGCTTAAAACTTCGGCTTAAAACTTGCTCATGGCAAATGCCACTAATTATAACAACAAGAATTATTCTACTGTGTATTTATACCTGTGTTTCAAGATAGTGTGTATTGATACCTGTGCTTCAAGATACTTTGTATTGATACCTGTGTTTCAAACTAAATCTATTGCACTGTACACTGTGCACAGACTTAAGGATTTTCTAACGACATGAACACACGTTTCTAAATTCCATGGTTTGTCTCAAGAATTTCTATTAATTCTTGTGATGCAAAGAATATTCGCAAATTAAAAAAAGTCAAGCACCTCTATAACTTTATTACTCTTTGTCACATCATATATTTAATATCAATAGACAAGCTCAAGGGAACAGATTTGTTGAGCCAGGCAAACTGATTAATCGATTAATTAACGCAATTAATTACTACTATCCAGAAATTTTTTCCATTGATGTTTTTTCTGAAGGGATTAGTCGTAATGAAATTAATATATCAGTATAGTTTTATGTAATTCTGATTATAATTTCGAGAGTTATGGATTTTAGAAAATGCCGCTTCCATTTTTGAATGAATATTATGAACTTTCAGCAAAATCTCTTAAAATCATTAAGTATTTATCACTAAAAAAATAACATATTTCATACAATTACGAAATAAATGCATAAATGAAACAAAAATATTTTTTTTTATTAATTTTTAAAGATGAATGTGAGAAAAAAGGGAAATTCGGCGTAGTAAAATTCTTGTGTTGAGCAAAGCTCGCACGTTTTGCTCAACTTTCCTTGCTCAACAATCCTCCTGTCCATAAACAATTTTGAGAATACCCTAATACATGAGTTCCCAAACTATGGGTCGCGAGTAAATATTAAGTGGGCCCTGAAATGTAACGGTTTAGAATTTTTGTAGGTCTTTGTGCTGTGTGTGCTCATTGAATCCTTCACAAAGAAGTCCTGGTTTCAAAAGCGATACGCGAATATTCAAAAACTGTGCTAATACATCTGTAAAAATTGTAAATTACAATAAAACAAGGCCCTTACAAGCACATTTATTTCAAAAGCTGTGTGAAGAAATGGGTAGTCTTAATACATCTCTTCTTCTCCATACGGAAGTTGGTTATCCAGGGGGTAAATACTGACACGATTAGTGGAACAACGGAATGAAATATCAATTTACTTAGAATGAAAAACAGAATACATTGAACATCTACTGAACGAAGAATTCGTTCTCAAGTTAGTATATTCAGTGAATACTTTTTCCAAGTTAAACGAATTCAATTTGTATCAGCAAGGTTCAAACGGATCTGACATTTTTGCAGTTAACGATAATCTTCAAGCGTTCATGAAAAAGCTAATTTTGTGGGCTAGTTGTTTTAAGAATGAAAAATATGATTGTTTTGAAACACTTGAAACCTTTATTGTAGAAAACCAAGTGCAGCCAAATATGAGCGTACTCTCTGTAATTTCCGCTCAATTATCATTGTTAAAAAATAACTTTGACTATTATTTCTGGGAAGAGATTAAAAAGATCGAAACTTCGAATTAGATTTGTAACCCATTTCAGCACAAACTAACAATTAATATGTCAACAAAAGCTAATGAAAATCTCTTTGATTTATTAGAAGATACATCACTGAAAAGTAATTAATGAAATTCTGGCTGGGAACTATTCTTGCCTGTTTAATGAAGCTATGAAAGTTCTCCTCCCCTTCACTTCCTCATACCTATGTGAAGCCAAATTTTTGGCTATAGTCAACATTAGAACTAAATACCGATATAAATCGGATGTAACAAACTCATTGCGATTAAAAGTAACTAAAATTGAAATTGTTGCTAAAACTGTAATGACAAAAAAATAGAAAACAAATACATCTTTTCCACTAAAATAAACTATTTGTAGATTATTTAAGTATTAAATAAAAAATTATAAATATATTTAAGTTTTTTTTATTTGAACAGCAGTTCTCATTAATATTGTTAACAATTTTTCCATAGTGATTGTTTTTGGAACTAAAGTGCATTTTAAGTAGTTCCGCAACTCACAACTGAACATTACCAATATTTATGCCCCCTTTTCTCTAAAGCAGCCAATAAGTGCAAATTTTTAAGCCGCAGATTTTTAAGTTTTTGATGGATCGGAGTCCAATCAACTTTGGGAACCACTGCCCTAATAGTTTTTAGAATATTAATGGAAATCATAAAATTCCCAAAATGAATTGGCAAAGCCCTTTTTGTTTGTAGGACCGTATATTAAATTTATTTGTATTTATAGATCTGCATTTCATGAAGAACAGATTTTATCAACCATTATAATATCAGAGTTAGTTAAATAATGAATTTATTTTCAGATCAGATTATTTTAATTTAACACAAATTTTGTTTTCGTTAAAAAATATTGTCTAGTTTTAGCTCAGACTATAAAAAATTTGATTGCTGGATTAAATGGGGAATGTTTAAATATTTTTTTTTTATTTTTTAGATTTTCCAATAAATGTATTAGAAATTCCAGGAAATTCATAGCAATTCTGACCATTTAGAAAACCCATCAACACTGAAAAATGGAAATTTTAAGCACCTATTATTAATATGCGGATTGGTTCAATATGGAAAACTCATTCAAAAATTTCTTCAATTGGACGAAGAATATTTTAAAAAATAATTGAGAAGTGATAATTTAAGGATATTTATGAATTAATATCCTATTTATAAACGCGTTTATGGAAAAACTTATTTTTCGAACCTTTAATTCAAGTTTTTGTAACATGATTGATTGTGTTCGTCTCAGTACGTTTGTACTTATTTATATTCATGACATCAGATGTTGCATGAAATAAAGAATGCATGCCCCTTTGTTATTTTTACAGCAGATTTCAGTAGTAAATTTTAAAAAATATTCTTTCTTTCTTTCTTTCGCCCGAACATGGAGTATCAAGGATTCCCTTTCGGTTGAAAAGATATGCATAAAAATATATATTAAGAAAAAAATTAGTCTACATCAGGTATTGAGAAAATGTAACTACATACAATATCATGATAAAGAAAGGGGTGATCGGTGAAGTATTAGTAAATGGATCTTATTGAAGTTAATATATACTGGAGAAGAACTTGGTTGAAATGCAAGATAAAAACTTTTTCAGAGTTAGGGTCTGGAGAGATAAATCAAATCATCATTATCTTGTAGGAACCGCACAAGCTTTTCTATTTTGACCTTCGGCATCTTGTTTCTCATAACGTTGCTCCACCAGAAAATTGTTTCCACCTGAAAATTGTTGTTGTTGTTACTTATGGCACTTGCTATGGACAAGCCCCGCTGATACATCAGCAGATTTTAAGCCGGAGATATACGTCTTTTTGTTTTAAAAGTATCGCCATCTAGGGCCAAGAGTACGACTTAGCTACACACTCGCCACAACCCTTTTTAGGGGGCGGACTTCATTCATGCATATTCACTCACTCATCTCAGATCGTAATTTAGACCTGGAACAGAGAACGAGCACCTCTGACCCAGTACCCATAGTGATATTACTCTCGACATGGAGGACTTTGCGACCACGACAGATTGAACGAGCGCCAGCCGCAACACTCTCATACCTGAAAATAAATGTTCTTTCTTTTTATAAACAATGATAAATTCATAGGCTTAAAATGTCTTTATGGTATCACATTTTACCAATTAGTGAATTTATAAGAAAAAAATGTGGATAAAACAGCATATTTGCTTTGCCATAAAACTCCATATGTGCATACATTTTTGGGGAGAATCAACTAAAAAAGACTAAATGATATAATAATAAGTCTTCAATATTTAAATCAAAGTAAAAAAAAATATATTAATGTTTTGAAAAATTTTATTCATATTAAAGATAAATCTGTGTCGAGCTGTATATTCCTCCCAAATCATTCGAGCAAAAATGTGAAAAAAGTTTAATTTTGCAGCAAACAAACTGAGATTTACTTCATATAAGTCTCGGGTGGGCTGACTCTTTGTAGGCGGAGTTTCCGGGAAGCAAAATTAAGTAATCTCAAAAACTACTGCGAATTTCGGAACTGTGAGAAAATTTTATTCACATATAAGAAATTAGCTACTGAATCGAATTAATTAAAAAAGTATAAATTTTCGCAATAGAAAACTTTTCCCGAATAGTTAATTAATCATGTTAATTACTCCGATTAATCATTTTGTCTGTCTTGTGGTAAGATTCGATTTTGGTAAGATTCGATAATAAATAAAAAAGTTACAGTTCTGTCCCCCCCAGTCCCCAACCCCCCTTTTTTTACTACTGTACATTTTCGCCAACACGATAGTAACTTTTGCCAAATATTATCATCCACGTAATAGCGTAGAATAATCAATATTCAAATATTTTATCTCGACCTTGTTGAGTTAGTTTGAAACAAAAAAGATATGTGAAGACCATTTAATAATTTTTTTATTGGTTCTCGGAGTATAAACTCCTTGTGTGCTAACACGTATAACACAAGGCTTACAGATGCAAGTCATTTCACAATTAACAATAGGATGAATTTCGAAAATACACAAAAATTGCTTACAACCTAGCAGAAACACACAGTAGATGATATAATACAGATGAAGAAGTATGACAAAATGAAATAAAACATTCAAAAAACAAAAACAAAAGAATATATGCAAATATTTCTGGACAAACACACTGGAATAAAGTTTAAATAACACGGGGGAAAATGCTATTAATTTATGTAATAAAGGAAATGTAAGAAGATTTACTCTGCACAAATGCAGATAAATGAGGAGGCCAGGCTATATTGTTCTTTAATTTATTTAATTATTATTATCATAATTGTTGTTTCCAAATATTCATGTCATATCTTAATATGTTAGAGTTTGTATCATGATGACCGAAAAGTACATGAAACAAAAAAAATTCCAGCTTAGTTTTTCTATACCAAGTTACAGACGTACATTTTTCTATTCCATATACTTGCTATTATTTTTCTCATTTAGTTACCAGTTAACTAAATCAAATCAAGAACAAGCGAATGTTAATTGGGGACGGAAATCGTTTCTTATCAAAGAGGAAGATTAAATCATGGCTCATAAATTTAGAAGCTCTCCGTTCAACAACTCTATAAATTAGAAAAGAAAATAACTGTATTATGAATCAAGAAAGAGAATGTCTTTTCTTCAAGGAGGTCTTTAGCTTAATTGTGTATGAAACGAGAAGAAAATCAGCTAGTTAGGAAGAACATCGAATGCATTTAAGCACAAATTCTGAAATTGGATGGATTGAAAACATGGGTGTTATTTCGACGATTTAGTTCTTTTTCATGAGGAATGTATTAAGAATTGATTTAAAAACAAATAAAAATGTTATGAAAACTTTAATTGACAATTATATAAATTTACTAACATATTAAGGATTAAGAAAATGTGCAATATATAAATAATATAATATGCCTTTAAAAAGTTTATTATTGATCATGTTGTTGTGTGTGTTACGACTAATGGCATTTGCCGTGGACAAGCCTCTGCTGATGCGATCAACAGATTTTTAAGCCTAAGAAATGCATCTCTTTGTTTTTACAAGTAGTACCATCTAGGGCCAAGAGTATGACTTAGCTACACACACGTCACAACTCTTTTTAAGAGGTGGACAATATTCGTACAAATTCATTCATACATCTCAGATCGTTATTTAGACCTGGAACAGAGAGCGAGCACCTCTGACCCAGTTCCCCCAGTGATATTACTCTCGATGTGGAGGACTTTGCGCCCACGAGCAGATTTAATGATCACCATTCTCCACACACTCGGGGAATCTTTTGGCTGCTGAGTTTCGATCTCGTAACCTAAGGAGTATGAGTCCAACACTCAACCAACCAGGCAATCCCGGCCCTATTATTGGTCATTATTCACATAATGAGGCATGCTGTAATTTTTACAATTTACATAATAAATTCTTCACTTCATTATGCTGTTCTGATATTAAAATATTATACACCTTAATTTTCAATATTAAAAAATTTAATTGTTTCCCTGTGATAAAAGGAATATTAAATTTTTAATTTTATTCTCTTTATATAGTAAAAATTAAACGAGATTCGAATCACTGAGTAGAAATTTTCATGATACGCATAATACTTTTATAGAATTAATATATCAATCTCCATATTATATATTTTTAAAATTATTCATAATTAAAGCAACAATGATATTAAGTAATAAAGAGTGTTCAATATTTTTACAATTTGCTTGTAAAATATATTCATTAAGTAATAAAAATATTGAATTAATAAATAAATATAAAATCATTAAGTATAAATTTAGTTAATAAGTAATGAAAAATATTATTTTGAAATATATATTAAAGTATTTTGCAAAGTTAATTAACATTTTAAAATCCAAAATTCATGGATATTGCAAAATTTTTAATTTTTAAACTTGTTAAATGATTTTAAAATACATTTTTTCTTAATAAAATATTTTTAAGTGAATGAAAAAATAAAAAATATATATGCATTTTTCATTAAAACTTTATTTGACATTTTTAAAAAAAGTTCTTTATGAGCATTACTATCAAAGTAATACCTCCAAATTTTGGACTCAAGATTCAATAATCTATTTTCTAGAATTAGATTATTCAATAATCTAATTTCTAGAATTTTCTAGAACTTTTCTAGAATTTTAGACAAGCCTATTTCGATTTACAGATACTATGCAAATGCATAATTAACATTATCCTGTTAAGATCTTTTAACTTCAGGATCCATTAATAAACAACCACTTAAAAATTGCTTTTTTTTCTTTCTTCTGTTTGGCATACAGATCGTCACAAAAGTATATATTTCTATCACTGACAATATTAACGTATGCGTGTTTATGTATCTTTGTGCATGCAGGCGCTTTACGGAAAAGGCCATTAGACACAAAGATACCAAATATAGCTCATATATATTTGAAAGAGTAAAAATGTGCACTTCGGGGCAATTTTTCAAAAATTTTAATTATTATTTTAATTAAAAGTAAGTAAAAGTACTTTTGGCGTGTTCTCAAGAAACTTTTGAAGAATATTTTTATTAAATAAGGTAATTAAATTATAAATTTAGGAATATTACGATTTTGATTTTAACTATTTTAAACTATTTAATTTATAGTTAATTTTAAAACTCATCTTA
Organism: Argiope argentata; assembly: GCA_026289955.1. NCBI lineage: Eukaryota > Metazoa > Arthropoda > Arachnida > Araneae > Araneidae > Argiope > Argiope argentata. The sequence continues at coordinate 2,927,457 of JAOUZG010030345.1, read as the reverse complement.
AAATATAAAAAGTTTTCATCGATACTTTTTGTTTTGCGTATACTTTTTTTCTATTTTTAAAGATCATTAGAATATTAATGTATAAAGTGTAGTTTTAAACCAAATTTTGATATAAATTCATTAAAAAAACCTGTGCATTAACAGGCATCCTGTTCATTCATATGCATGCAAACATGATGACCCCAAAATTCAAATATCAATATAAATGAAATTTAACATGTGATCTTTCCACTAAAATTGTAATTCTCCATCAAATTTCGACTTAACCATTGATAAGAGAAAAAAAAAAGAATTTTTAAAGGCTTGTTCGGATTTTTCACAATACTACGAATTGTGAAATAATCTATGCTAGAAGTGAAAATAGGAGTACTCATTCCGCTCATAGTCTTAATTATATTCCACAGTTTTTTTTTTTTTTTTTTTTTTTTTTTTTGCAACAAGAAAAAGAGATAACATTATTGTTAGCGAGTATATAAGAAAAATGGGGAAGCGAGTTCGGGTGATTTGGACAATTTATAAAAGATTTTCAGAATGGAAAATAAATACTTTTAATTTCATTTTTTATAATAATTAATTTAATTATTACATATTTTATAAATATTCTG
>JAOUZG010030345.1:2905899-2917133 GCA_026289955.1 Argiope argentata | reverse complement strand
ATTATATTATATTATATTATATTATATTATATTATATTATATTATATATTATATTATATTATATTATATCACATCATATCATATCATATCATATCATATTATTTCAGTGAACGAGGAATGTGTCCTATGAGATACAAAACTTTTAATTTAATAGGAATGTATATAGTGTGGGTAAAATTTTATATTACTATATTAAACTACTCTACACTATAATATACTATGATCTATTATATTATATTAAACTATATTATCTTATAATATAAAATGATCTATTAAAACGTATTATATTATATTATATTATTTCAGCGAACGAGGAATAAGTCCTATGAGGTACAAAATCTTTAATTAAATAGGAATGTATATAGTGTTGTAAAATTTTTTAATTTATATTAAACCACATTATAATACTATGACACCACATTATAATATACTATGATCTATTATATTATATTGTTTCAACTAAAGAGGAATATGTCCTACGATGTACAAAACTCGTAGGACATACTCGTAGGACTTACAAAGATAAATGAAAAAAATGCAAATCAAACCAATTGCAATAGTTTAAAGGCATGTGACAGCATGACAGTATGTTCATAAAAAATGAAAAAAAAAGCATTTATGAAACCAAAACATAAAGGTATGAGATAAAAACTTTTTTTCAAAAATCTGAAACATGGGTTTTCTTTGATTAGAAAGTGGTACGAAGAAAATTCTTGTAGAACAGATTTGTGACAAATGATTTGCTTGAAAGTGTACAAATAATTTACGAAATATATTATGTAATTCCTAAATTAAGAACTAAGCTCTATATCTATTCATTTTTTAGATATAGAGGTTCCAATAGAAGTACAGCAAAATTGTGAATTTTTTTGCACAACGCCGATCACTAAAGCAATCAAAAAATGTTTCTAAACGAATCGATTGCTTATTGTACAAATTAAATTGGTAAACTATTGTACCAAATTTAAATAAAACATATGCATTAAATTTAATATTATGAGTTTTTCGTAATAAAATTCAATCAAAGATCAGTATTTGAAAAAAATAGCATTAAAACTTATGTAAATGCAGATATCAAAAATTAATTTAACTTTCCTAAGTATATAAATAAAATTCTAATAATTTATATGAAGAAATCGGTTTAAAAATTAAAAATATTAAATAAGAAAATCTTAATTTCTCAAAAACTCGACTTTTTTACGCAGTCACCTATCTTAACATAAAGAACTAAGAAATAATTAAACCAATAGTTAGTTAATTTTACATCTATTTTATTCAGTTATTCTTACTACCATTATTTGGAATATGCTATTGAAACAATTTACTAATAAAACCTATTTATATTTTTATGCATAAAATATATTGTTATTATACTCTTAAAATATAATGTTATTTGTGCATTATATTAAATGGTCGGTATTTAATTGACTATAGCTACAAAATGGTATTACCTTTTTCTAAGTTATTGAAAAGATTGATTTCTAAATTCAACTTGAATATTCATAAAATTGAATTCCAAGATCAATTTCCAGAAAAATTCTTTAATTGTAATTAACTAATTTAAATTTCATACCAAATAAATGTGACAGATGCATGATAAGCTATATAAACGGTACTTACATATTAGACCGTCCAACTTTATCGCCAAATTTGAAGTCACCGCCAATCAGTTGCTAAACCGCCAATTATGGCAATTTGGCAATGGTGTAATCATTGATCTTTATCGCCAAATTTAAATCTGTCGCCAATGAGTTACTAAACCGTTGGCAATCGTTGGCGAAGACGGTCTAATACGTAAGTATCATATAAACAACATTTTATTTCTAGAATGTATGGTTTTTACTCACTCAGACGTGACTTCTGTCGATGAGGATGCTATAGATTCATTAAGCATCGAAGAAGCTATAGGACTGACTAGCGGCGAGGCCATAGTTTCGTTCAGTATGAATGATGTTTCAAGTGACAATGAAGAGTTAGCTGGGCATCCATCCAGCGAAACAGGTAAGAATTTGGGTTCTGGGGCATTCGCTGAAGCTCCAAAACTGATCCATGCTGCTATGGCGATGGCAGATAGAAGCCCCACTACTACACCCTGAATAAGACAAACAAGACATTTATACAATTTAATTGGAAAATACATTGAACAAAATGTAAAAAAACAATGTTGTAATCATAAAACGAAAATATTTTTCCCTGGGTTTCTCGAAAATTTTGACATCCAATTTTATAATATTTAATTAAACAGGCAAATATAATATAATAATACAACATTGAGTATAATTTACGCGTTCCATATATTTTCAATTTATAAATTGGAAAATTTATTGTTTTCTATATAACATTCAGTCTTTTTGAAGCTATAAATTTTCAATTTGTATGCTTAAAGTTGATTTCGGGCCTCGGTTGTCTGGTGATAAGATCTCGGTGTCGAAACTAGAGGGCTTCAGGTTTGGCACCTGATTCCACTGAAGAACAGTCGTATAATCGAGTCTAGTTCACATTAAATATTTCGGGGCCAAACGTCCTCCCAATGGAGGTGATTGAAAGTTTGGAAAAGTGGGTGATCACTCAGGTATGCTTACCAACTGACCGCAGTTTGGAATTACGAATTCTTCCCCAGTATAGAACCAATGTGGCTTTAAAAATGGGACGTTAATGTGACTAAAAGAACATGATTGTTTGTAGTGTTCTTTTATTTGAACATATTAAAATTGCAGTAATATAAGCAATTGCACAAAAATTGCAATTTTTCCTTTTTCATGTTTTTTCAAATAAAACCCTCTTTTTTGATAAGTTCCAAATTAATGTGGCTTTAAAAGTGAGACGCTAATGTGACTAAAAGAACATGATTGATTGATGTGTTCTTTTATTTGAACTTATGAAATTAGCACTAATATAAGCAATCTCACGAAAATTGTAATTTTCCTTTCTTCTTTGTTTTTTTTTTCAAATAAAACCCTCTTTTGTGATTTGTTCCAAATTAATGGGGTTTTAAAAATGAGACATTAGTATGACTAAAAGAACATGATTGATTGTTGTGTTCTTTAATTTGAACGTATTGAAATTGCACTAATATAAGCAATTGCACGAAAACTGCAATTTTTCTTCATTTATGTTTTTTTTTTCAAATAAAACCCTCTTTTGTGATATGTTCCAAATTATTGTAGTTTTAAAAATGAGACATTAATATGACTAAAAGAACATGATTGATTGATGTGTTCTTTTATTCGAACTTGTTAAAATTGCACTAATATAAGCAGCTACACTAAAATTGCAATTTTCCTTTCTTTGTGTTTTTTCAAATAAAACCCGCTTTTGTGATATGTTCCAAATTATTGTGGTTTTAAAAATTAGATGTTAATGTGACTAAAAGAACATGATTGTTTGCTGCGTTCTTTTATTTGAACATATTAAAATTGCACCAATATAAGCAATGGCACGAAAATTGCAATTTCTTCTTTTTCATTTTTTCAAATAAAACCCTCTTTTTTTATATATATTCTACATTAAAGAATCGCAAAAAGTATTTTTCGAAAACAAAAATGAAGTGATGCCACTTTTTGATGGTTTTTGTTTGGTCCTTTAGCAAAGTAATTGAACTGAATTGTACTTTCATTTGTCACAATAAAACCAGGGTTTGCTTTTTAAAAGTATTTATATTAGTGAAATTTTAACTCTTCTATTTCCAATTATATTGTACAGTAAAATGCGAATATTTTGTATTTGAATATATTTTGTTTCGTTACTCTTTGTTTTCTGCATCTTCTTTTATTCGTGTGCATTTTATGCTGACTTATTTGCATTTTCTTTGGCCATTGCAACTGAATTTCATTTTTAATGATCATTCTAAAATAAATAAATAAAAACAGGAAAGAAATGGCCTAATAGCATCATTCTATTGTAAGAATCACGTTGATAAGCAAATCCAGCCCCGAATAAACGATATGCACGAGACCTACTTTTCTTTCAAATCCATAGAAATAAAATATCCACCCTCTTATGGGATGCGGAAGTACCAAAGGATATTGGGCACAGGGATATTGGGCACTTTGACCTCGACACAGAGGCCATATTTAATAATTAATGTTAAAGGTAAAAATCTATTTTATAATTAGTAAAAAGTTCCCTATATAAGCTATTAGTTCCCTATATAAGCTTCCAGATTTCCTAAAAACAATCCTCACAATACGGGAGCATGGTTGAATTCCAAGGAAAAACAAAGACTATGATCAGCTTTCCCTGTCGGAGCTATATCCCGTTCCTAGTTTACCCCAAAATACTACTTTTTCCCTAGGTCAACGAGATCCTACTTACTTAGTCCTTAAACTTTTATTCGCTAACTAATTTGAAAATTAATATAGGCTAAATTAAACTAATTCAAAAAGAATTTCTTTTAATATATATTAAAATTTATTTATATGGGTTATGAATTCATTGTTCTTCACTGGAATAATTTTTAAAAAAAACTATAAAAGTTTATGAAGTAGCCTCAATCATAAAAGATATTTAAGAGAAAATTTATAAATACAGTAATTCTTCATTTACTGTTTACCTAAATAACAGTCCCAGTTCTGGCATGGTTGTTCTTCTGTTTTCTGTCTGTGAGATGTGTGAATGTGACCCCCTTCCCCTGGTAAAAAGGGGCTATGCAGGTAAATGTGGTGTGTATGTAGCTAAGTCATACTCTTGGCCCTAGTTTGCGCTACTTCAAAAACATGAGACGCTCCTTTCGGCTTAAATGTACTGCTGTATCAGCAGGGAGCCTGTCCATGGCAAGGGCCATAAGTAACAACAACAACAAAATTCAATGAAAAGCAAAAAAATCTAAACTCGTCATGGAGTATAAGATAATTTCATGCGATTCTATACAAATAAAATCTTTAAAACGAATTAAACAAATCAATAAAAAGTGTAGCAAATAAATATTGCTGGCAATAAAAAATATTTAGCTGCTCGAGTCTTGCTGCTTGATGAGACAACAAAAGAGAAAAACAAGAGTAGCTGTAGTTTGGATGTAAAATATAAAATTTAAAAGGAATAACCTGTTTTCAGAAATTCGATCGTTGATGTCGACTTAGCATAAGCATGAATAGGCAACGTTCTTTGAATATGTGTAGAAATCTGAAGAAGTGATACCATTCAGAAATCATCCTAATTATCTGGTGCTTATTAACAAATTAAAATTTTGTGTCCCACCAATAAATAACACTAGCTTGTCTTTCAAATGATATATTAATAAAACAAACTAAAGCTTAAGGTCATCTAATGGCCTACTGTCTCACAATCTGCAAATCCACTTAGAAATGGTCCAGTTTTATAGTAATATATATTTATTTTCTTATACTATGCATGCAATATCCTTGTTTTTTATCATTTTACAAGAGCAGCAGGTGTTTCTAAAATTAAATTGATGAAACAAGCAGATGATTATCAATAACATAACCCTGACAGCATTCTAAAACTTATGAAATAAAAGGAGGAGTCGAATGACATTAAGTTTGAGCCATATAAAACGATGGAGCAAACATAACAAATATTTTTTCATACTCATTCTTTGATTGACTTATGAATACAAATGAATATAAATATTATATTTAATTACTAAATGGATAAAACAAATCATGAAATGTATATAAATATTTAATATACGAGGGCTTAGAATAATGCACGTATTATTTTAAAGTTACTAAACAGTTATTATTGATCATATGACGAAGACGGAGCTTGCCCTCTCGATTTCCTTCTAAATTTCCATGACCTATAGCAATTTCGACTCTGAAAACTTTCATATTCAATTAACAGAAGTATAATTTTTACAACCTTTTTCTCAATCGCCCTATTTATGGAAGTTATAACGACTGCGGCTTAATGGAAGTTTTAGAGCCACAATATTTTTGGAGGAGAATATCTTTTCTGATCCTGAATTCAAGAATATAAAAAAGTATCTATATGAATTTTTCAGTAACTATGTTTTTTTACGATAAATTTGAACTTTTCAAAAACTAGTCGAGGTACTGAAAGAACCTTTTACAAACCTCTTCTTTCGCTTTAACATATACTAGAGTTAAATTTGAAACATATTGCTTAATTTGTCGAAGAAATTTATTTCTTAATTTTTTTTATTTGAGCTATTTTAAATTTATACCTAACTTAATTAGGCCATCTTAAAGTTTAGTAACTCATTTTATATGTGGTTTTTAATACTTACAACATTTTAATTTTAATTTTTCCTCAAATTAATAAAATCTTTTATAAACAATGATCCACTCTTTCAATTTTTCTTTTCGTAGCACTACTTTATAGTAAAAATCTTTAGAATGGCCAACTCAATAAAATTATACAATAAATCTGCTGATACATATTTTTTCCATGTTATAACTTGATTGAACTTTTTAACAGTTGAATTTTTTTCAAGAAATGCAGTTCAACTCCTCTAATGCATCAAGAATTACATTTAACCAATTTACTACCGAATCGAAATATTTAATACAAATCCCTTACCACGAAAGAAATATATCTGATAAAAAACAGAAATGTTCTGATATTTAAAAATGAATAAAAATTGGAAAATCTCACTTTAATCATTTGGAATTTACAACATTCTCAAAACATTTACTATATACCTAAATAATACCTATTATAGAAACTATTAAATAGTTTTGTTAGGTAGAAAGAATTCCCAACTAGAGACTACAATTTTAACTATACATTTGAAAGGTTAATTCATACTTTTCTAGAATGATAGTCAATTAAATTTTAAAAACTAAATACTCCTGATTTCGAATTTTTTTTTAAAGACAAATGTGGACATACCGAAAAAACTTTCGCCACTTTATTTCTGACGACATCATTTGCGTCAAATTTTACCTTCAATTATTTATTTCTAATAGGATTGCTGTAACTGAAACTAACGAAACTTCTGCGAAATGTGCCGCAAAAAAAAATTATGTAATTTTAGTCCAAAAGTGCGTCACTTTCGTACCTTGTATTTTATGATAGAGCGTTTTCTCATCGTTCGCGAAACAGAATGACTGTTGTTCGCTGTTTGGTATTTCAAAACTACCTCCCGTTCACGTGTCAGTCAGTGCCATCGGATGTAGGTCGTGCCCTTCAGGTCAAAAGTCACCATAAACAACCAGTGAAAAATATAGGTCGTTCTCGTTAGCTGAAGAAGTAGTGTCCTTTTCAGTAGCAACGGATCAAGTGCAGTGTTTCTCTGGAGAGCTCGCTGTGTTTGATTTTTTGACAACATTTGATACTAATTAGGCAGGTGTCATTTAAATGACAACCCGGTTTGGGAACTTTTGTTATGGAATGCAAAAAAGTGACCAAAACTTGTTAACCTGATTTTAGATTATAAGTAAATAATTCATAAAAAATTAATAATTTTTTAATATTTTAAACACTAGTTTCAACAGGATTTTCCATCCTAATTTATGCAGTTTGCATAAGAGAATATTTTAATATGACCAATGTGGACAAATCACTATAAAAGGAAATTCGTACAAGTAATAAAAAGAAAATATAAATAATTCCCCAAGAATAAAGTGACTTTTAAGAATTAATGTTTGAGAGGGGCGGGTTTGTATTTAATTATTTTATTTGCGCATTTTTCATTTTATTGTACATTTCAACATCTTAGCAATTATGTAATTCTAGAGTTTTACTGGTATTTAAAATATATCTATATCACTCAGAAATCTATACGATCAGAATTCTTGTCTCTAATTTAGATATATATCGGTACTTTTATTCCATATTTCTTCAGAATTGTTTACAAATATTGTACATTGAATTTTTTTATAAATTTTTTACTATTCCCTTAAACATATTCCTTACATTTTTTTTTAATGTTAAGCTAATTTTTAAATAGAAATATTAGCATTTCATTTTTCGTCTTGCTACCCAGAAATTCGGAAGGTAGCATCATCTTATGAAAGTATTTAATTTAATTTAATGAAATCCTTGCTTTGGATCTGGTTGATGTTTTATTTATTATATATAATTTTATTTTTAAATACTTCAACAGCCTTTCGACAAGATACTATAATTTCTTATTCGATCCATAAAAGGTTTTTTGGCATCCCCCCCTTCTTTCTATGATTGAAGATCAAAGAATATTTCAAGTTCATTTTTAGAAATATTGAATTTCATTTTATAATTATTGTATATATATTTATAATATATCATTTTTAGAATATATACACGAATATCAGGGTATTGTTAAGCAAGAATATTTAGAGTATAATTTAATATTAACTCATGGTGTATCGAACAATCGAACATTCAAATAAACCCTTTTTATATGGAAACAATTAGCAATATACAAGTTAAATAATTAGCCTTGATTCCGAAATTCTTTCACAAAATTTCAACTATATACTAAAAAAAGAGCTTTTTTAATACAATAAACTTATGATTGTCATTTAAAACCACCAAATAAAATGTATATATTAGGCTCTGAAATTCTAACTCGTGATTTCTTGTTTATGAAAATTGTGTTTCCATTGTTTTTGCTAAAAAAATATTTATTTCATCAGTTCCGAAAAACAATGAGCGAATGCAAATACCGCAGAGAATCATAACAAATAAAAGAGACATATTGAAAAAAGAAACGTTCTGCGTCACAGTTACAGTTAATCTGATGCTGAAGTAGAAATAATAATAATATAGTTAGCAATGAAAAATTAATAAAATAAAAATCTTACACTCAAACAATTAAGAGTTAAACTGGGGGTTTCAATTTTACTGTAACCCATCAACTACAAACTCTTAAGACGAAACATATTATTATATAAAAAAAATAAAGTAACAATCTTAAATGGTAAAAAAACAAAATCATAGAGAATAATTTAGTTAAATTGATATATTATTTCTATATCATTCCCATTTGCATTTATATTAGGTTATCTTGGAAATGATCAGTAATTCTGATCTATGATTAAATAACAAAATGCAATGGTAAAAAAATTGGGAAAATAATTTGTAATAAACGCAATTAAATGACAAACTGCAATGATAAGAACTTTGGGAGAATAATTTGTAATAAATGCAATAAAATAACAAAATGCAATGATAAGAAGTTTGGGATAATAATTTGTAATTAACGCAATAAAATGACTAATTGCAATGATAAGAAGTTTGGGATAATAATTTATAATTAACGCAATAAAATAACAAAATACAATGATAAGAAGTTTATGAGAATAATTTGTAATAAATACAATAAAATAAGAAAATGCAATGATAAGAAGTTTGGGATAATAATATGTAATAAACTCAATTAAAATCGTTAAAAATAATATCCGTATAATTTTGGTTAAAAACTTTGGCAAAGGCTGAATTTGTTTTTAAAAAAAACTGTATCACAAAATTACCTTTTCATTAGCCCTTGTAGTGAGCATGCCCAGTAGGAAGACAGACAGCACAGGACCTCCAAGCATTCCGAAGACGGTGAGAGAAGCCTGCACTAGATTACCAAAATTAGCTACCAAAAATGTCAGCATAATGCACAGGAAACCATAAAAAAGAGCTGCAGAAAAAATTACAAAAAACGTGAGTTTAAGTTTAATCTTTATTCAAAATAAGAAAGTTTGATCAAAAAAAAGTTATTTAAAAAGATATCAAGAATTCAGCTATTCAGTTTTATTGATTTCAGTAAATTTGTTAAATTCTATGAAACTACTATCTCTAAAGATGTAGATCTTATTTCTATACTTTTTTATGATGTGTTTTATCTATCTATGTAGATTTTCACAAATGCAAAGATTCCATCATTGATTTAAGCCTTTATTAACCCTCTAAAAATATTCTGCAATACTTTTATTATCTAAAATAATAATTCTTTTTTTCCTCTAAGAATGTCTGAAAAAAAGTGATGGGCAATGCAACTATTCTTTTTATTAATTTTTTAATGAGAGCTTCAGTGCTCCAATGAGATATAAGAAACCAAATGAATGTCACATAAACATGTTATTAAGAAAATTCAAAGTTACATATTTCATAAAAAGCATTAAATGTAATATTAATAAAATAAATTCAAAATTTATCATAAATAAGCTGCTGTCAAAAATAACCATAATAAAAAATCATAATAATTTATCACATCATCATAACTTCTTATTATTTTTTTAGGAGGGTACTTGATGAGAATATGTTTGGAGCATGTATAGGAATTTCTTTTTCAAACTCTGCATGGCCTAAAATGTGTAGATTTGTAAAAATCTCGTTCAAATTTTTGAATTTCGAATTTTTCAGATGGAAATTTTTCCGAAACGAATGAAACAAAAATTTGACAAAAAAAATTATAACTGCAGTTACAAAATCCCAAACTGTTTTTGATATATTTAAAACTAACGCATTTTTGAGTTGCCACATTTGCATGTTTCTGAAATTGCCTACAGACAGACAGTCATCATCTAGCTGATTTTACTCAAAATTTGGTAGAATTCTACACTAAAGATGTTAAATATATGTGCTGAATTTGATTCATTCAGCTCTATGGTAGTTATCATGCTAAATTACAATCGAACAGTTAGACAGAGGGACTTTCTCTGAACAGATTTTACTTAAAATTTTATAGAAATCAACAAATTTGGTTTTAAACCTGTGTTTCGGTGTTTTTCCATTTAACATAGAGGACACACAAAAAATTTTGTGTCATCTTTGTCACAGATACACAGACAGACGTTTTCCAAAATTTTGTTTTTCCAAACTCAGTATGTAGATTTACCGAAATCTCGCTCAAATTTTCAAATTTCGAATTTTTCGAAAGTTCGAATTTCGAAAATAAATATTATACGAATGACTGTGAGACAAGATATATGAAATTTCAATTCAGTACATTGAATTTTGTATTGCGTCTCAATACATTAACTACTGCTGTATCAAATTCAGCTTCAAACTTTTATTAACTCATCTCTAAAGAGGCAAGAAAAGTTTTTAAAGATGAAGTAAATCGCCGTAAATTCGAAAAAAAGTGAAGAAATGTTGGCATTCGGTGGTTAATCGAAATTTAATGAATTTTAAATCCTGTTTTTTGAATATTAAATTGCGGCATACTGATACCGTCTAACCTGATATATAAATGAAATATTTAATTATGAAATTAATATGGTTCCTAATTCTAAACTTTATAAAAATGTAATGAAACTTAAACTTAATTATAAAAGAATGAAGTCGAATTGAATTAATTGTGTGTGTGTGTGTGTGTGTGTGTGTGTGTGTGTGTGTGT
>JAOUZG010030345.1:2880316-2905799 GCA_026289955.1 Argiope argentata | reverse complement strand
TGTGTGTGTGTGTGTGTGTGTGTGTGTGTGTGTGTGTGTGTGTGTGCATGAGTGCGTGAAATGAATAAATTCAAGTAAATGAATTCAATAGGTCCTTAAAACAAAATTATCATAATCGATCATCTTAGAGGTTCAGCTTCACTTTCACGAATTAAAACTGAAATTTGTTATGTTGCTAACAGACTTAATCAGAAAGAATAAATAGAAAGGGGAATCAAAACCATTTAAATGGCTGAAACAAAACAGTGAACATTAATTCGACTGTTAAATTTTTTTTCAAATATTTCTTAAAACAATGCACCATTTATGTCAAAATTATCCTAATTTTCAGATTTAGAAAATAATTGCAAATATTAATCCTTGTTCTCGAAATCTATCTGAATTCAAATTTCAACAATAGCATAAAAACAGACTTTACTTTAATGAATGTAATATTCTAAATTAGATTTTTCTGGGAATCGTACCTCTTCCACGTAATCGAATAATCACGCACACGCATTGTCACCCATGTATTCGTGTACACACAATAAAATATTCATATAATAATAAAAAGAATGGCAATACAGATTATTTAATCATGCTTGCATTGTATTCATAATTTTAAACGATTTCGTTATTGTTGTTGGCAAGAAAGAAAGAGGGAGCGGAAAAAGTAGCTTAGAAGGTCCAATCAGGGTTTTATTTATTTATTTTTGCTGTTGTTAACTATAATTGAAGGAGTTGTAATTTGTTTTCCTTAAGCCTCCTAATATTTGACAATATTAGTTTTTAAAATTATTTTAACTAATTTTTTAAAGAATACTTTGAATTTATGCTTTTTAGGTAGATTTTTTTAAATTTGTTTTGCTTCTAAAAAACAGGGTTTTTTCTAGATCGTTAAAAGGTGTTTTTTTAATTTTCCTTTATTGTTTTATCAAAAATGATAGGTTCTTTACAAGACTTCTAGATAACAGCCTTATAAAGAAATTCTAGTATATTCTCAGGTAAAAATTCTATTGTGATCAGAGTAGTGTGTCATATCCCCAAATATTTTTGTAATAATTAACCGGGAATATAAAATATAGTTTGACTTTTTAACTCTATCAATATTGAGAGCTTCCAAACATACTTTTAACAATATTGTAACTTGCACTTGAGTGCCTGATATTATTAGGGAATTTTTTCGCCATTTTGTTATTGTTATTGATTTAACATCAATAGCATTAAGATGTTAAGATGTTTGTTCGTTAAAGATGTTCTCCCATAAAGCTTTGGGGAATAGGAAAGCCTTTTGGATCTCTCAAAGAATGCATTTTCTTTCACATCCATGTAAGCATTTTCTTATCAATATCAAAACTTAAGAACATGCGTTGTCATTACACTTCGGGGGTGAGGCAATTTGTTTTATTTTAAAACGGTAAACACCGGAATTCAAATATTTTGTGGTACCTGAACTCGAATATTCTTACGAATGGGAGGATCAAATGACTTTATAGTTTTCTTATACATTATGCGCTAACAAATATTTCTAAACACCTTATTTCTCTCTCAATGATTTTTTTAAAAGTTTTCCTGTTTTTAACCGATTTCAATTATCAGTGCTGTTTGAGATAGATGGAAAATAGTTTAAAATGCCTTAAAACTATTTTGGAAAATAAACTACTTGTTCACCAACTTATTGCCTTTGCGGCGAAGGCCATCTTCTTTTGCGACATTCCCCTGGACTCGAGCATGGGCTTCAGAAGATCTTGCATAGTGACAGCGGTCAGAGAATTCACTGCAGAGGAGACAGTGCTGAGAGAAGCGCTGAACACCCCACAAATGCAAAGACCAGGTAATCCGGGAAAAGCCTGCAGTGTCGTCATCATGTAATAAGGTAATAGCTATAAAATAAAAAAAAAGTTTATATGTATTAGTAGCATATTTTTTAGTATTTTGGAGAATGTGCAGGCTAGTACTGAACTCGAAACATAAGGGTTTGTAGCCGAGTAAATTAACCACTATACGAAAGAAATTACTCGTGTCCGGAGAACGTAATATTTCTTATGAAGCTTTCACCATTAACTCTCCAGTGAGTTGGTGATGATGTGGACGGTACATTTGCGCCGAGCATTTAGCGAGCACGTATGAGTTGTTGATAGTAATATTGGCTGTTGTTTCCAATTCGCCTGACGACTTTTGCAGCCAGTAGAGGTCGCCACAACATCTGTCCGAAGGTTGCTTATTCAAGGTTCTGACCTTAGACTTATTGCTTATTAGGACTGAGCTCGTAACATTAGGATTTATAGCCAAGTAACATAGCCATTATACAAAAGAAACAATTTGGCTGGCTATGAAGGCTGGCTACTATTTGGCTTATGAAGTTTTCATCACAGCATGAAATAGATAAAATAATAATGCATAACTTTTAGTTAATTGAATAAATCAAAAATATTTTTTACCATGTCTTCGAGATGATATTCATTAGATCATGTGAAAGGATAAATGAATTTTGAAGAATTTAAACCATTTGCTAATTTATTTTATTTCTATTTAATGCTTATTTGATCTAATGACGATAATTGCTTATGGTATAATAGAGGAAATTCGATAAAAAAATAAAAGATATAACGTTATGAAATTGCATAAAGAATAACTCATTGAAATTATATTGAAATTTCGTGATAAATGTTACCTATTTATCATCTAATGAATATTGTTTACATTATGAATTGTCTGATTTATTCGTGCAAATAAATGGCTTCAAAGAAACAATATTTATGCTTTCTGAATATTTTTGGGGATGACTTAACTTTCTGAATATTTTTGAGAATGACTTTCTGAATATATTGCACGAATGACCTTAACAAGTGGCGATGTAAATATTATTCTAAATGCTTGATTTATTCATATTAACTATATGAGTACAAAATCAACCTACTTATGAAACATGGATGTTTCGAGAACAATGCTTACATGAATTGACAAAAATAATTCTTTTGAAATAAATTATAAAATTTAAAAAAATCTGATAATTTTGAGTAAATTATCTGCAATATCAAAAAGTGACTTTAATCATTTAAGGAACAATGAATTTAATGTAAAATAATTCTGTACAAATATGAGGTAACGTTATGATGTATGCTTATTTTTTTTCTTGCGGAACGATGATAAAATAATGCATCACTCTCATAAGTAGATTTGGAATGCAAACGAATAACCAGAAAGTAAAATAATTTAAAATAGAAAAAAATGAAAGGAAAAGAAACAGACTTTGTTATAATGTGTCTCAGATTTTATAAATCTTTTTTTTTCTTTTATAAAATAAATTTATAAACTAAGAATAAACTTTAAAACTCTTGAAATATTTTGTTTTAAAAGTTGATAAGAAAAGTAATCGCCTTTTTAGCTATATCTTATATTAAGTTTTCAGATGAAAAAGCTTATAATCTTCAAAATTTCTGGTATGGTACTAATACTTTACACTTACGTTATGTTCTGCTGAAGAATAAATGTTACACACTTCTTAGAATCCAAACACATGTTTGGGAAATAACGAACTTCCTTCAGTCTCCGTCGATATATTCAAAGTAATCGCCTGAATAAAAACACAACCGCAATCACTGCCCCAAAATCGGCAATGAAATCTCATGACTCTATGACTCAATCTCATGACTATGTCATTAATAATTGGTTGGTCTTTACCATCCAATATTTTCCAAAAAAATTCACACATACACTTATTTATAATACACTTTTTTTTACAGTAGAAAATACTGTTCTATACTTTCATTCACAAACATTGAATATTTCTCATTTTTTTTAAATCATACAATTTAAATGAAAGCCTATACTCATTGTAATTGCTTCCCTACAGATACCACAAAATAAAAATTCGAAAATTTCTTCTTCTTCCCTATCGATAGAAATCATAACGAATAAATTTCATTATTCAACAAATATAGTTAATTAATCCAGAATGTTCTATGTTTAGTCACAGTCGTAATTTAAAATACCATTTTTATTCAAATAAAATGTAATTCATCAAAGTTTGTTTGACATGACTTAATTATCATTATTTAATATGGAGTTCAAACACCGTCTATTCGAAGAGAGGTAATGTTATTTGAAATCATATTAAATGATTAAGATGGTATTTTCCATCAAGATTTTGAATGGTCTTTTGCTAACAACAGTCATTCATCTTCGTTTATCCGAAATTCAATGAATTTGAATTTATTAAGCTCTATTCTATTTAGTATATTCGACAACTTTGGGCACAAAAACAATTTGGTTAAACAATTTTAAATGAATATTTTCACGAATAGAATTAATCCTATACCTGATCCGCTGATGATATTGGATTGTCAGGCCTAGTCATGGGGTCGCATGAAGCGTAATAAGCGTAAATAACTATACCAACGAGGCAGTTGAGGAGATGAAATGAACAGCCCATAGGAATACTGACATATAAAGCCCTGAAAATTAGAAGAAAGGATGATGAAATAATGCATAATTTTTTTAAAAAATTAAAATGTCTGACGAAAACTGACTAACAAACATTTATAGCTTTATAACTTCGTCAATTTCATTCAAGATGGGAGAAATATGAAGATTTGGAAGAGGGGGGGGGTCTTCAATAAAATTACACTGCAAAAAAATGAAGGAGAATGCAAAATCAGTTCTTTTTACTAGAAATTAAGTTCAAACATAGTTACTTTTTGAAATAATAGCCAATAAGATTTCACTATTTCACATATCAGTGTACCGGATTTCCAAGATTTTTTTCGCCAAAATATGGTATTACTAATGCTAAAATATGGATTTTAATGTTCCTTTAAAGTTTCTCATTAATCTAAAGGCTTTTTGAGTTAGTTTTCTTTTGTATAAAAAATAAGGCTAAGAACCTCTAAACGTTCTCCTACCAATCTGCTCATGGCCTAAGATATTAGTATCTCTTTTCCATCTCCATCCTTTTGAATCAATCAATCAACTCTTTGAACCAGATTTTTTTGTTAGGGAAGACTTAGTTTCTTTATTAAAACAAAGCAGAGTAAATTTTCTCTCTTCCATAAATTGAAGAATATCCCAGCAAAACATTGCTCCCAGAAGAAGGTATAAATAAACGCTAAGTCAAATTTCATATCATTGGTTGACATGTTCTTCGAAAAGGAGATCTGAAACTTTGTTTATCGATAAAACAAATATCTGAAACTATAGCACTCGTCCATTGATATAATAAATGTCTAATACTTTAAGACTAATCTATCCATATAATAAGTGTTTGAAACTATAAGATAGTCTACCAATAGAAAAAATATCTGAAGCTACAAAACTAGTCCACCGATATAACCAATGTCTGAAACTGTACATGAAAAATTACCATGTTTGAGTATAACATTTAATAATTATTCATTTTGGTCTCTACTCTTGTATTTTCTTATCTATGTTCCAATGCAGAATGAAGTAATCCATCCCTAGTATACTAATTTAGAAAAAAAATAATATTCATTTCTATACAATAACAGACTTCAAAGATAATACTATTTCTGTAATTACTTTTGAAGTCTGTTATTCAGCAGCATTTCTTGCTTTTCACTTCATTAATGCAAACATAATTTTTTATCCCAAAGTTTGAAATATGCCTTCTTGTATTAAATTAAATTTGAAGATCGCATTAAAGAGTGATAATTTTAACACAAAGTCTTCTGGAAGACAACCGGTTTTTTCAAAAAAATTCCTTTTTCTTCGCACTATCAGATTGCTTAAACAAGTGTAAATTTAAAAAAGAATTATATATTTAGCTAAATTTAAAAGTAAAAGTAATTTTATAACATTGTTGCATAATGGGCAGATTTAACATTGGTAAAAATATAGCAATATATTACTTTAGCCTACATTTTATTACTTATTTTACAATTTTTTTCGTGTTAAACCACCTTTAAAATTAACAATAGAATTTGCATATAGTCTAAAATATTTTTCAAAAATTTAAAAACCTGAAATGCCAAAATTTTTAGAATTCTAAAAAATTTATCTTATATTAATTGCTAGAAAAGAATACAATGACGAAGTACTTTTAAAAAATATGCTTACAGCCGAGAACGTGAGATATTTTTCACTGTCAGTAACCTCTGAATCTGCACCTGATTTCCACCAAACGATATAAAAGACAAGACAATGCCTTGAATCAGGATGTTCCAAATTGTGTACCTCTGCGTCATACTCGTCTCAAACCTAAAATAACATAAAGAATAAACTTGTTGAAAAATTAAATAGAATTAATTTTTTAAAAAGTAACTTTGTATCTTTAAAATAATCATAAAGAATCTATCCACGTCTTCTCTAATCAAACTGAGTAATATGAATTATGGGAAAAAGAAAAATGGAAATCTGAATTTAAGGGCAATTACATATTATATTATAGCATCTCTATAAAGATTTTGTGCCTTTGGTGAAGTGGAAGTAACTCGAACACTGTATAACTTTACCTGCTAAGTGAGAAGTTGCTTCTTTATAAGTAACATCTAAACTATGAATTCGAAGACCTTTCGATGGCGATGTATTTTTTAATTTATAAGAATATATAATGGTTGTAAGGTGCTTTACCGTTATATCTTACAGCTTTCTCTATAAATTCTAATAAATTTGAATTTTAATCTAAAGTTACTGAACGTGAATCTTCAAAAAATATTAAGAAAATTTTAATAAAATTCAAAAAATAATTATGCTTAATGAATCTAAAATTTTCAATACTTTGAAACCACAATATGTAAATACATTTCTGTTGAAATGTTGTTGTTTTTTTGAAACAGTACTATAGAATTTACTATAATTTTCTTATTAAATATTTTAATTTCCCATTTATATATGGCAAATCGGACGGTTTTTATTCTTTAACTAATTCATTAATACTATATTAAACGAAATTTCTGTATGGATAAAAATTTTATGTCAATTTATGACGAATTTAGAAATGTAATAGTGAAAAAAAACACATTTTAAAGAAATTCTTTTATTATTATTCTAATTTAATTCTTTTATTTTCTAACTTTCTGTTCAATTTTTTAAATATCATGAAACCTTATTATTACTTTTTCAAGATTCATTAATAAAAGGAATTAAAATTTTATTATTTCAATCCATTTACTGATAATTTAGATCCTACAGTTTTAAAATAGAGTATTTCATTTCAGAATTAACAAAATTTAAGACCCTTAATTCATTAGGAAATCAGTGAAAAATCTATAATGAAATTCCATATTTACATTCATGTAATCAGTCAATAAAGACGCTTAAGTAAAAACATTTTGATTTTTAAAATTAATTTGATTCAGCTCTAAATTACTTATTAATATCAAATAATTTAAAACTATCAAGTTTAGAATTTTTCAAAATGTCATTTAACTTGCTTTATTTACATATTATGCCAGAAATTAAGCATTCTGAGTTATAACCTTGGAAAGTGATGAGCAGCTAATCTGTCTATATTTTTACACCTGCAATTATATCATATGAGATAACAGCAGTAGTTAAAAATGAGGACACTTCTGCTTTTTCACCATTGTTTGATTTTGCCAAGTATTAATTTTAAACCACAACAAAATTTCAAACATTTTAATAAAGGCTTGTATTATTTTGAAATACTATGATATCAAATATGAAAAACATTCTGAACGACAATATGAAAAAAATATAAACCAATAAATCAATTTTGATTATCAACACTGTTGAAAATTCGAGTTCAAATATCAGCTGCAGAAATGAAATCGATTTAAATTTCATTTAAAGATGGAAATATGTTGTAAGTAAATATGCTTAAATTTTTTTAACTCCATTATAAATTAAAAATATCTTATACTTAAAATAGTCTTATAAGTAAAAAAATCTTTTTCTTTCAATAAAAAGATAATTTATTGAATTTTAAGATGATATAAAAATTATTATCTAGTGATAATTTTGAAAAATATCATAGAAAAATTCAAAATTTCGCGTAATTTTTTGATAATTAAAATTCTACAAAAAAATTCTAAAAAAAATTGATGATTTATATTCCTATTTTCTAAAATATATCTTTGAGAAATTTGGTAGCTAAAAGTAAATCTAATGCATTTCCTGTCGCACAACATGCACACATACACACAATCAATTTTTCGTCTTAAGAGATTTAAGAATATATATATGTATAGGTCAAATCCTTTAAGAATACAGAAAAACAATTTCCCGTTCAATTTATTTTTTGTTCAACAAGTCATGGTTAAAATAATTTTTTGCTTATTTTCTGTCCTTTGAACTAATTTCTCATTATTCCTTGTTTAATCGGAAGACCAAAGAGTTAGAAATAGCAATTTTTTTTTCTTTTATCACATAATTAATAATCTCATATAATAAAAAAAAGTGTATTAAAGCTTAATAAACGTGATCTATCCATCACCAGAAAACATTTGCCTAACCTTGCCAGTATCATTTGCGAAAAAGAAAACAATATTTTAAACATTGTTAACTGACATCTTTTAGTCGTAAATCCGTAAAAAACATCATATAAAGAGAGATGGGGGGAAAAGTAGTTCAAGAGCACAGTAGTCAGTTTTGAAGGTAATTCAAGGGTCAAGGAACCGTCAATGGTTTTATCGCTACCGAATGAGCTACCATAATGTAATTACTGTTTACCAAATTTAGAACTCAGAATGTCATTTACGAAATAACTAGTTAATTATTCTCAAAATCTCTCTCTTTTTTTATTGCCATTGTTTCCACTTAGTAAAATCACACGAAGAAAGATTTTGAAAATTTCTTTTAATATAGTTTTGAGGGTATTTAATTTTAGACCAGAAATTTAGAGTGTCTCAAAAAATATTCTGTAGCTTTGAACTATTTTAAAATCAAATAACTTTTAGATGATTAAAAAAATCATTTCTTTCCAATGGGTAATTTCCATTTATCTCTGAAACATAGATATAATTCGTTTTCCTTAACATGAGTTTACTTTTCTTTAAGATTGCATGCCTTTTTCAA
Source organism: Argiope argentata (assembly GCA_026289955.1). Taxonomy (NCBI): domain Eukaryota; kingdom Metazoa; phylum Arthropoda; class Arachnida; order Araneae; family Araneidae; genus Argiope; species Argiope argentata. The sequence goes on along the minus strand of JAOUZG010030345.1, from coordinate 2,896,826 downwards.
TTTATGGCTTAAAAAATAGGCTCACAGTACTTTTCACGAGAACGGTTGCTAATTAAGAGGTAAATATATTTTGATGTTAGGAATGATTAACTATTATATTAGAAGGCTGTGCTGTTCTTTTCCTAAGGGGATGATCATCAAGGAAGTTTAGCAAGCTCTTGCTTGGAGTTACTAGAGATGAATCTCATTAATTTAATCATAATCAAGTGGGATATCGAAACGTGATTCAATATCCTACTATTCAAGATACCGGCCTTCTGGCACATAGGTAGCGCGTCTGTTCTGGGAGTCCTAGGTTCTAGTCCCAATTCGTTTAAGGTTGTTCTTCTGTGAGATGTGTGACTGCCCCCCCGTAATAAGGGATTGTGCTAGTAAATGTGATGAGTGTGTAACTAAGTTGTACTCTTGGCCCTAGTTGGTGCTGCTTCAAAAACAAGAGACACTCTTTTCGGCTTAAATCTGCTGCTGTATCAGCGGGGAGCTTGCCCATGGCAAGTGCCATTAGTAACTACAACAACAACTATTCAAGGTATCACATTATATCAATATGCTGCATGACTTTTTAGAAAATGCAATTTTTTAGAAACTGTTTCTACTCTCGAGTTTGTTATACATTACCACTTGAGTTTGTAGCGTCAGCCTTATAAGCCACATAATATCCTTCGAGATGAAGGGCCCCTTTTGCTTGATCGGTATTATACTCGGCTACAGGCCCAAACGTCGCAGGTTCATACCGCGACCTTCAATCACTAGCCACATTGGTGACCCTGACAACGCAACCTTCCGCAATGTCGTGGCGCCATCTACCAGCCAACAAAGCGTTTGTTAACTCGACGCACCAAATCGTTCGTCTCCCTTCCGACTCACTGGTAGGGGAGCACTGTAGCGTCAGCCTTATAAGCCACATAATATCCTTCGAGCTGAAGGGTCCCTTTTACTTGTTCGGTATGATACTCGGTTACAGGTCCAAACGTCGCAGGTCGCAGGTTCGACCTTCAATAGCTACAAGTTTATCACACATTAGCGCTCGAATTTATTTATTATAGTTCTTTTTTTGTGTTTAATACTCCTATGAAAAAATAGAATAAATTTTAAAAAAAATTTCCGAAAAGTTAAAAATTGGTACGAAATAAGATTAAAAAGCATTATCCGATTCCAAATATCTAGGCTTCATCTATTTTGTTCATATACATAACCCCATGACAGGAGAAAATTTTCTTAAAGTCATGGTCTGCTCCATGTTTAAGAGCCTGATAGGTGTATGGAAGAAGGTCAAAAGTTGGTAACCTTGTAAATGAGGGGGAGGGGGTAACCTTTTCGAAAAAAATGTCAGTTTGGTGAATCAGGTGATGTTATGGTGGCGTTATGATAAAGTAATCATCGGCCACAGCAAATACATCTATACTTCTTCCTTCATTGATGGCGAGATGGTTGGCTTACCGCAATAAAAAGACCAATTGACTAGAAGAATTAGACTGTCACCTGTTTAACGAATCTCGATCAATACTTAACTTACCTTTACAACTCCGATGATAACACCATATACCATATTCCTTCCATCCAGCTGGTTGGTTTTCTCTGTTATGTTTACAAACAGTCAAAATTCCAAAACTTGATTTCCGAACTCGAAGAAATCTGAAATGTGGCTATTTGCCAAAACCTCGCTTCCAAGTTTTTGACGCTTATTATACTTTCTTGTTTCTCAGTATGCAAAGAATTGAAAAGTGTGCATTCATGTTTATTTTGATTCTTGCCTTTATTGTTGTTGCTGCTAACAACACTTGCCATGGTCAAGCTCACTGATGCCTCAGCAAATTTAAGCCGAATGAGGGTCTTTTGTTTTGAAGTAGCACCAAATATGGCCAAGAGCATGACTTAGCTTTTTACTCATAACATTTGCTAGAATAGCTCATTTTTACAGGGGTGAAGGGTTTACAATTATATACCTCACAGAGTGAACGCAGAAGAACTGTTCGTGGTCGCAAAGTCTTCCATATCGAGAGTAATACCACTGGGGAAACTGGATGAGAGGTGATCATTCTCTGTTTCAGGTCTAAATTACTATCTGAGATGTATGAATGAATTATCAAGAATGAAGTCCGCCCCTTAAAAAGGGTTGTGACGAGTGTGTAGCTAAGCCGTACTCTTAGCCCTAGATGGAGCTACTTGTAAAACAAAGAGATGCATTTCTTAGGCTTAAAATCTGCTGATCATATCAGCGGAGGCTAGTCCACGGCAAGTGCCATTGGTCACAACACAACAACAACAACAATGGATTCCATAAAATGTGAACAAAATTCTTTGAAAGGCAAAAAAATTTGATAAAAAAGTATAAAAAAATTTTGGAAGCATACCCAGGAAAATTCAGTCTGCCACCATCGTATGCAAGTTTGTAAACGTCACTGATTCCAACATCAATGCATCCTTTGATTAAAACTGCGAATATGCCAAGGAACATCAATAAGGCTTGAAATACATCAGTCCAAAGTACAGCTTTCATTCCTCCCTGCAGAGAAATAATTTTTTGTGAATGACGTTGCTTTTTATGAAGCTCGTGCGAAGGTAATCGTTAGCATCGAAAGCTTGCTTACTAATGTGCAGTAGAATGTGCATACGACACCGATGGAAACAACCGATACCCACGTTGACAAATTTGTAACTGCACTCAAAGCCAATGCTGGCGCATACAATACTACAGACATGTACAGGATCTGAAAATAAAATTTATATGATATTTTCATATACATTTTGGAATGTAATTTCGGCAAATGATAAAAATCATAAATTTTCCATCTTAACCCTAGAAAGGTAATAACCCTAGAAACCTGTAAAAAACTAACAAGGTTGATATCCATTCGTCTCCAAGACGAATTGTATTTAAAATCAGTTTTTGAAGCTAATTTAAATAAAAGCAAACTAACTGGAGATGTTTTTATAACTCTTGATTGTCAAGTAGGATAAAAATGTTATTCATTTATTTTAGGAGCAATATTTCGGGGAAAAGGAATGTTTTCCTTTGTAGTTCTCAACGTCGTATTAGATACTGAGTAGAACGATTAATTTACCATTATAGAAGAAGAATAGTTAAAGTTATTTCGTAAGCGTTCGTCCAGGAGACGAATGGTTAGCGTTCTAGGGTTAAGGGAAGAAAAATCTTATATTCCACAACAATAATAATTATACTGCATAAAACATATATGGTATAAATATTTTTAGTCTACCCTAATATTGATAAAAAAAGTGTCCATATAAAAAAATTTATAAATACAATAAGAATAAAATAATAATGAATTTTAATAATCTGTTAAATTTATTTTTTAAAAAAGAAGGAATAAAATTTTAATGCATTTTAAATAACCCATTAAATATATTTTTATAAGCAACAAGAATAAAATCCTTGCACTCTTTTTAAAAAAATTCCAGAAAATTATAAATAAGATTTCTTTTTTTGATTTTAAAAATCTGCCATAACAGATTTGGATATGTTTTAACATAATTTTAAAGAAATAGTGATATAATTTTATTAATCTTACCATTTGAAAAACAAAGACAATTGACGTAATGCCCCGAGCAATTTTTCCAAATCTTTTGTCCAAATACTACAAAAATGAAAATTATATAAGGTAAAAGAAAAATAAAAAATAAAAAATAAACCTTAATAAATCAATACATAAAACCCATTTTTATTAATTAACTAAATTGTAGATTTTTTTAATTGTGTTATACTTCGTAATATGTAATTTACAATAACAGTTATTGTAATTAAAACAGTTAGTATAAGTATAAAAACAGTAAGTAAGTTAATACTATAACTAATAAGAATAGCTTTTTAAAAAGCATTTTTAATAGTATAATAAACTTTTTTTTATTTTAACAAATTTCTAATAATTATTGTTTTATTTCTAATTTAAAATCAATGAAATATTTGAAATCACTTTTTTTCTTGAATCCACTGTTAAGTGGCGTTACTCGCAATTAATTTTAATTTTAGTCACAATTAAGATTAATTTTTAAAACCATTAAAATAATCTACTTTTATAAAGAAAATTAAAGTATAACTAATTTCAGAAATCTAGCAAATTAGCAGATAGGGGACACAAGAACTCATAAAGATTTCTGCTATTACAAAAGTAAAATAAGCTAATCGGAATAAAAGTTTGCAAGAAAATCTAAAAATGGATTTAAAAACAACCATATAAAATCGCGAAAAAAGCTTTTCAAAATCGCTAATTTTCAACGTTATTTATTTTAATTCTAATTCAAATTTATCTGAATCTGTCTTTCAACAGCGTAAATGAGTAAACCCTACTTATCAATACTCTATTTTTTTTTCAAGTATTATATTGCAATAAACAAAATCTCGATAACTTAAATCGATTTAAAAACAAGTTTGTAAATGTTTCATCAATACACTATCGATTTTCTTTTCTCTTATTTAACATCCTGTCATCGTGATTCGACATCAGGTCTGATGACTAAATTTTTCGTAATCAATCTTGTTGCCATTTCGCGTTAAAAGAATTAAACTGGATACGTTTGATGTTGTAATCGAAAAAGATTTTTCAATGCTTTTAATTCAGTTTGTTTGTCGCAATCCTGTCTCACACTATCTATTTAATCAATTCTAAAATTTAAATTGTTTGGTGTAATAAAGTGAATAGATGAGTATTTTATTAGTGTTTTGTCTTTACTACTTAATAATATCGTAATCCTCTTGAAACACTTTTATTAAAATCGACTCGAGTGGAATTGTATAATCGTCTGCATATTCACTTCCTTATCTTCTAGAACTTTCTGTAATTAGATATTATCGATCTCATCTATCTCTAAATTTTCGCATTTTAATTAATATTTAGTTTATTAGCTAAACACCAAAAAATGATGCAACAGGACAGACTTAGTTTGTAATATTATTTTTAAATTGTAATTTATAGTTAAAATTTGCAATAAATTGATATAATATTCGATAATGTTTATTGTAATGAATTATAAACTAACTTGTTAACAAATTAATCTCTGAAAAACTCTTTACTTAAGTTCAGTGGATTTTGAGAACAATGAAAATAATAAATTCATTGTTTTGCAAATATGAATTCCTACATGCCTAGAACATGAGTAATTCTTTGAATGAGATTTAAATAGAAAATAAAATTTCTGACGTTCTACTTAGATTTTTTCTGTTTTCTGGACTTCTTACTTAAGATATAATTGCATAGAAATAAAATATAGTCAAAAAAAGGGCAGTATTGTTTCATTTTTAATAAGTATCCATTTTTTTAAAATAACAATAAATAGACAAACGATTATTGCCAATTTTAATAATGCATTATCACTAATTTTAATTAAATAATAATTATTATTATATTAAAAAATTAATAGTTTTAAAATCCCCAAAATGAATAAAAAATTTGACTAAAAGTGTAAGTTGGGCATTTATAAGTTATTTTATAAATGTCCAACAGAAATTTAAATACAGGGAAATACAATAAATCTTCACAACAAATTATGCAATGTGCAATTAAAGTTATTAATAATTGTTTAAAAGGAATGGGAGAGAATTTTTTTCAGAGTATTTCAGAAATATTTTTGTAGCTTTTTAGTTGTACAAAATTAAATTGTTGTTCAAAATTTCTTCGAAATTTTTTTCTAATTAATCAGAATAAATTCGAATTATAAACTGAATTTTAATACTATAATAAAGATTAAAATGAAATCTGCTATGCATTTTTCAATGCATGCATCATCAGAACATCATTTCTTGATTGGCCAAGCACCACGTGCTCGTGCCAATTAAATTATATTTTTATTCATTTTTATTGTTTCATCGAATGAGACACTTTAGTATTGCTATTGATCCAAAAAATTTTGTCTCGCATTGATTGTTTAAAAAACTATCCCATTTCCTATTTATTTTATTTTATATAATCACTTTCTTAAAATGGCATTTTTGTAGGTTTTATTTGCTGTAGTCATTAAATTATTTTTTTAATCAGAGCTTTTGTAAATGCACTGGCAACGCGTGATTAAAAACTGATTTTTTTTGCGATGCTCGTGCAGATAATAAAATAGTTTTTGCCAACGAATTTTTGTTGATGCCAAAATTCTCATCCCCAAAACAACATCATGCTCTGACATGATAATAATATATACTTAAACTTCCAGAGAAACATTTCAGCTACTGATAAATTCCAGTTTAAACAATTCAAATTAACTTAGTTCCACAATATATTTGATTAACAGTAATTTAATTTCACACTATTGATGAATTTGCTTATGTCGACTTCAGCTATCACCTTCAACGGACTACTAATAAAACAAACAGATTCTTATTTTTCATTTCCAATAGGAAATAATGAAATGTGCGTTATCATTTACTTACCTCATAAGCGGTCGAAGCATTCAGGTCAAAGAAAACTGGCAAGGAGATATACGCAGCCAGAACCATCCCTATGATATATCCTATGTTCATGTAAGCCATATTTATTCCAAATCGGTACATTTCCGCTGGTATACCAAGCACGGTGATAGCCGAAAGGAAAGAAGCCATAAGAGAAAACGCAACAGGTAGGATGGACATGTCTTTTCCAGCTAAGAGATATTCATCCGTCGTCTTCTGTTTTCCACCAGAAAATCGAAAGTAGAGTCCAATTCCAGCCGATATCAACAACATGCATGCAAAGATGAGGTAATCCACGATTCCCAGCAAAGCCCGTTCCGTTTCCATCTTGTTCCCTGTTTGCAGTGCCTTAAAGGAAGACGACCATTTATAACATCAGCAATTTCATAAGAAGAATCTTATAAAACTTGAATGGGGAGATAAAGAATTGGGGTTAAACTCTTCGTCCGTCTGAAGACTTGATTGCTTATGAGTAGGCCTTGAAGAGCACAAAGGGTTAATGCATTAAACCTCAGGTTTTCAAAACCTCTTTTTTTTTGATAAAAAGGTGCTAAAACTTAAAGTGTCTGATAATCACAAGAACTTGTTCTATCAATCAAAGTTAGTCGCATTGTGTGTTCTGGAGAACAAATCTTTTAATTGCTTGCTTTGCCATTTGAATCAGTTTTAACTTTCTTTTGTCATAAAAAAAAGAAACATTTGCCTTATCGTCAATGTCTATGCAAAAATTATATGTTAAAATTACTTTTAAAAAGTTATTCCACTTGAGATACTGATAGTTATACTGATACTGATGCTGACAAATACTCCACTTTGATACTGCGAAAGAACATTTTAATGTTTTTATTAATTCACTTTCTTTTCTATCCGTTCTACATGAGTTTTGCAGTCGATTTTCCCAATGAGATAGAGACTTTAAACCCGGCTCATAATTGGATCAGAAGACAATATTAACTCACTCTCTTGTCTGTTCTATATAAATTTTGTCATTGGGCATAATTCTAAGGGAAAGTTAGTTTGAAATAGATTTCACAATTTCAAATACATAAAACTAAAAAGCAAAACATAATTATTTAAATCGATTTTTTTTCAATATATTACGATTTTTAAAAAGATTAAAAACATCAAAATAATTTCTCCTACCCCTCGATTATGTGATAATATTTGCTATCCTGTATGAAAAATAGAAAATAAATATGAAAATTGTGTTGAATTTTTAAAACTGAATTTTTATGCTTATTATTATCACATATATCCAATATTTTATACTTTTATATTTTGTTTTTTTTTTCTATTTTTAAACTTTATTATTTTATTTAATGTTTTATTAATTTATATTTTTATGCTTTTTATACTTTATTTTATATTTTAGTTCATTTTAAGAATCTGATATATCACATTTATATAAATAATTATTACTTTAATATCGTGTGATGATAACATCTTGAGCTACTGATTTGATTTTCTGGAATTTTTTTTATTTTTTGCTTAAACGAGTTTACTTTTTATTTAAAATTTTTAATTTCTTTTAAATTTATTACTAATAATTATGATATATTTTTATCTGCAATTCTTTTATTTCTGAAGAAATATTAAAAAATTTCAAATGTTTTGAATAGATTTCACTGTTAAATCATAATGAAATCTTTTGCATACACATACAGTTTTCAATTTTCAATGAAACTATTTTAAAATATTCATATTACGTTTATTATTTTTGAGTTTCAAATATTTTTAATCCTCAATATTTTAAAATACTTATATCATATTTTTATTTTTAATTTTATTTCTCTTTGAAAGGCATAAATATGTAATTAGCTTGTGCCTGATTCACCATAAAATTAGTAGTTAGTCTAAGAGCTTTGCTTTTACAGAAACTTTGTTGCAAAATTGAAGCTATTATTTTTTAACTGATTTCAACCTTCAGTTTGAGATAATTTTGAAACCATATATTTAATAACAAAACAGAACGATAAAATAGGGGATAAAATAAATTTATTGTTTAGAGAAATATAATAAAAGTATAAAACTCCTCATTTAGAATGTCTTTAAATGAAGCACATTAAGTTAAACAAAAATTAAATGTGTATTTTCTATGCTTTTTAAATGCATATTTAAAAAATGATTATTTAATAGAGGGATTTTAAAATATTCTAGGGGAATAAAATATTAAACAACCTATATCCAAGTACTTTCATATGAGAAATTCATATTTATTTTCAAATTTTTAATTTTTAAAAGAATATTGGTTTTAAAAGTTTCATTAGTATAAGAATTAAAAAGTTTCATTGAAAATTAATTAGCGCACTTTTCTAACGATAAGTTTAATACATTTTTTAAAGAAATATATACATTAAATTAGTTTTTCTGATTAAATAATATGCATGCCACACCGTTTCACTTCTGATCCCATTTGAAAAGATTAGTCTGATGAGTAAAATTAATATTCTTAAAGCAATAATAAAAAGCAACAGTCATCATTCCTGACCAGTTTATTTAGTAAATCTTTTCTGATGGCTGAAGTTAATTGAACTCTAACTGATGTGGGAAAAAATGCATATTCTACAGATCGTTCTACTATCCAAAATATTACAGAACTGTTAATAAAATAATAATAATTCTGGAAAAGCAAGTCGCTGACCGCCATCATTAACCTTTTTTCTTCTGGCCTGATGGAATGATCATTGCTATTTATTTAACTCCACATCTTCATTGACTGTTCTTTCAAATGATCTTCACGTAATGTCCGGCTCACGATCAATAGACTTCATTATCTATCAAAGTTTCAATAGAAGAGAAAAAGATTACTGGTTCAAAGGTTCAAGTTGAAAAATAATGGCAAATTAATATTCCAGTAGAATCAATTCATATATTTTTGATTTATTTATATAAGAATTAACTATCAGTCCTCTTTATCTAAATACTTCTTTACTTTTTTAATTTTTATTTTATTTTCTAACATCTTATATTTTAAATTATCACTTTCTTAATTGAATATGAATGCAATGTAATTACCATTTGATTTCTCGACCTCTAACTCATATCATAATGACTACATCCAAATAAACTACTTCTTACTTCCATTTTTTTACTTTAACATTGCATTAATTCAAACTGTCATAGGAAATTTTATTTCTAAAACATAACGATAGACAACAGATGACAGAAAACATTACTAGCACCTTACTGAGATGGTATTAAATAAAAGAGAATATTTTGATATTTTGGGGAAAAATTTAAATTCCTAAATCATTTTTTATTTTACAGTTTTAGTGTTATTTTTTTCTAATACCTTTTCTTTTAAGACAGTGTTCATTACTAAATTACTTATCATTTTTAAAAGATTTCTCAAAATTTTGAATCCATTTTATTAAGAAGAAAATATTTAAATTATTCTTTTTTTCATAAGACTGAGAATCTATCAACAAGTAAAATGCAAACGATATTCTTTCCAGACATTGATTTCTGTTTTCTTTCTTTCGAATCATTTTGCTTTGTTTTTAATAGAAATTTGTATTATGTTTGTATAAATTCCTCAAGGAAAAAAATGCACCTGCTCATATATTTTTCAAACGTACTTTGTTGAAATCAAAACCCATTGGCACAAACACAGATGGTGCATCTGCTAGCAGATTTTGAATACTACAATAATGATATAAAAATTTTGTGTTTCTGTAGAATATCTTTCTTAATTACAGATTACACATTTTAAATTCATTATTGCTAAAATATTTTTAAAAAGACGCTAAATGTTCTAAAATATTATTTAGTAGGAAATAAATATATTATTAAAATTATTATATTAATATATTTATTAGGATATAAAATATATTATTTAGTAGGAAATAAATAATTTAATTTCCAATTAACTTAAATATATGAATGTATTGAAAAAAATTTGGCCCATTAGCCAACAATGTGAAAGTAATAGGAATTTTAATTTCTTTATTATGAATTACATATATGTTTATATTTTACGTTTACAATATATAATATTATTTCCATTTTATTATATACATAATATTTATAGAAATATTATGTATCAGAGATATAGTTAAAATCTACTTGAAATTTCAAAATAGAAATAGAATATTTGTGTTGCAAGTTCCTTTATGTATAATAAATATATAATTCGTCAAAATGAATTTAAAATTATTCACAATACAATCAACAGAAATTTCTATTTCATTGAAGACTTTGAAAAGAGGATTTTATTGCCGAATTCTCTAAATTTTTCTCATACTAAAACAATACATTGAAAAGAAGAAAAAAATGGTTTCTGGAAGATAACCTTCAGCGAACTGCGGAATTCAGCTTTCTTGATTGAGATGCCTGCATTAAATTCAAATGAAGTAATGAAATGATGAACTTTAAAGCGTTTGTTTCACTTCATTTGATCTAGATAGGAGTAGAAATGTTATTCGATATATTAGGGCTTACATCAAAGCTACCGCTCAGAGAATGCTACAGAATAAAGCCGAAATCTAACCTTCTCCTGAATTCCAACACTATAATTGGCAGAAATGATTCTAGAGTATAAGTTTTAAACTGGTTTATTGAGAATACTAAATAAACTGTAACTGTAACTGTATTGAAGTTATAGCATTTGATATCTTAATACATTTCATTCAAGATATAGATAAAATAAAAAATAAATTATTTAGTTATTTTGAAATAAGAAATGAAATATCTAGAACATCGCAATGTTTCTCAATAATTCTTTGAACTGGTCCATTAAAAACACTAAAGAAAAAATTTATTATATTTAATTTATTGTATGTATTTTAATATTTTAATGACTTCATTTAAGAAATAAAAAAAATTATTTAGTTAATTTGAAATAAAGAATGAAATATCTGGAATATTGTTCTCTACATTAATTGTTTTGAGTAAACTGTTGCAATGTTTTATAAATATCTTAGCCAATTGGCACAATAATCCTTTAACATGATAACATATTTGAAATATCATGAATGAATCAAAATGAAATAAAATATTAAGCATCTGTATAATTTTCATTAAACAATAAGTTTAGATAGAAAATAGGAAAAAAAGGTCTCTCTTTTTTAACTTAAATATTATTATTATGCAGTTTTTTTAATATCACCGTAATGTTCTTGTTGTTGTTGAATTTCTTTGCAGAAGATCATAATATATAAGGATCTCACTTCTAGGTTAATGCATATCGTTTATCTCCATAAAAACGCATTTGAATATTTTTTCACTTTTTTCGAAGAGCATAAGATTCTAAAATTTTATAATCCAGCTTAGGGCATGTTTGCAAATGTAACTTTTTTTTGTTTGCTTGTTTTTAGAAAAAGAAACGAAACGCTCTTTTATACTAGCAGTGCGCCAAATTATTTGAGAGATAAATAAAATAAATGGCCCTATAACAATAAATAAAATGTAAAGTTTTCTTATTCAACGGGTTTATCTCTTCTATGAAGTAAAAGCATACACTAATGATGGTATTCCTAAACTTAATTCTAGTAATTAATTATGGTAACTATGGTATTTACAACGTATTGCAAAACAATCTCATTGTCACTTTTGAGAGTATTTACTAATATTTCGATAATTTTGAATAACAATTATCTCTTATAATATAATCTACCATCTTTTCGGTCATTTGATTCAATATCAAAAGAAATTCATTACGGACAGTTACAATAAAGAAGATTTTGATATTTTTAATAATACGAATTCATCAAATGAAATTCTCAAAAATTAAAAAAATGATTTTTATTGCATTTTGTTTTAATTAATAAAAATAAAATAATTATTTTTAATCAGAAAATTATGACATTTTGTCATAGATAAAAATTTATGCTGGAATCCCTAGGGATAACATGACGGAATATTTAGCTAAAATTGTTATAAAATATGAAAAGGAATTTTCTTTGATCTTTTACCATTACGTTTACCGATAAAAACAAGATTTAAAATTTTTAACAATTGAGAATCTTTTTTATCGGAGAAGGACAAGATTTTACTACAACTGCGCAGAAATTAATCATGAAAAAAATTGAGAACCCAGGACAAATATTGATGAAACCTGAAGTTTTCTCAGTTTTCGAGATGAAAGGATTCCAAATTTGAATCCCTTTTTTGCAATTATAATATAACAACCACCTTCGACAACCAAGTGGTTCGCCAAAACTATTGACGGTGCTTAATTTTAATTCAATAACTAATACACTATTTAATCTTCAGAGTTTCATCAGCAAAGTGTTTCTAAGCATCAAAATATTGCAAACACTAAAGCCGTAGAACCTTAATGGAATTATGCCTATTTTGTTTACTTCCCGATAGAATAACATTCCATGATATTATAGTGTCACGAAAAACGTAACTTTCCAAACCATCTATTTTGTAATATACATTATCGCACATGGCGCAATTGTTTATTTTCTTCGTTTAAATTGCTCAAATAACAAATAGAGCTTTCTACCTAAGATACCAACAATGGAATAAAATCTGACATTTATCTATTTAATGAAACAAGAAGGACGATTTTGAATTCATTGTAACGGTGAAAATGTTGTTGAAAATCATGAAAAATGTCGTTAAGATATTCAAAATTAAGATAAAATTGCAAGATATTTAAAGCTATATCATAAGAAAGAAAATCTTTTAAATTTTGAAATGGAAAAATTAAAAATATTTTTTATACCGTAATAATTTTTAGTTCTTATCGAGAATAAACTCAAAATTCCACTTAAGTTTTAGTTAAATGAAATTCTTATTAAGCTTTTAAGGGAAAAAATTCTCTGAGATATCCATCTTTAAAAGTACATTTAGGATAAATTTTGTGATTCGTATTAAAACGATCAGTTCTATAGATCGCCAAAAGACAAATGTTCTTTTTTTATCTTTATTAAAAATATGTCTATCAATGAAATTAAATAATTGAAATTTCTGAATTTTTATCCTAGTAATACAAATTGTATTTGTTCTGTATCCCAATTTAAAATAATTTTTATATATATAACAAATTTATTTGCATAATGTTAGAGTAAATATAAAAGCGTTAGATATGCTTTTTGTTTAAAAATATTTTTGGCATATTAGCTCAGCTAATACTATTAATTATGTTAAAGATTCGTTGTTTAATTAGGTTTTTTAAAAAAATTAATGACTTACAGCAAATTAAAATTTTCATTTTTCATATTTTAGAAAATTTTATTTTTCTTCTTAAATTTAATATCATTCTACTTAATACAATGTGATGTTTATAAATTTATTATATCATAATATATATTTTGAAATCAAGTATCAATTAAAAAGAAGTAATGTTACAACATTTCAATAAATACATTATAATAAACGATTTTTAAACGCCATATTTATAAAAACGATGTACCATATTCTCATCAAAATATTCTTAATTTAAAATAATTCTAAATTCTAATAATTCTAAATTCTTCACAAGCAAATAGGAATTATCAGCATTTATTATAAAGTTTCTTATCTCTAAATAAACTCAGTGTTGTTAAAAGACGAGTTAATCTTACCTGTCAGATACTGAAATCAATTATTTGCAGCATGAAGCGGTTGTTGATGCGTTTAGATTTGTGATCATGGAGATGACTGAGAAAACTAACTTCATGAATGCTGTGTTGTGCCAACAGGTTTTTTTAAGGGAACGCTCACAAATTGCATTGTTGTACCAATATAATTTCTTTTAGACTTAATTTAGATAAACTGTATATTCATATTCCATTTGTGAATTTTTATTTGTATTTTAATTACGATTAATTTCCTTTTATTGAATAATTTATTTGTTCTTTCAGAAGAAAAATTGTTTGGATCAAGGTCAAATCTTTAATATTAATACTGAATAAACACATTTAACTGAGAGCATAGCTGAAATGTTGTAAATCAAATGAAACTTTAATTTTTATGTCAAATAAACAAATTGTTCATCCGTATGACGGGATTGTACATAAATTGCAGTATCAGTAAAATTTTAATTTTTATGTCAAATATACAATTTGTTTTTTTATATTTCATTTGAATAACAATAAGGTGAATTTCATACTCTAAAATAGTAAATTTTGGAAGGGTTTTTTTTAATTTGGAACTTTTTCCCATAAAATGATTAATTTAATAAATGAATCGTCCTTAAATTTAAAATTAAAATATAAAAATAAAAAAATAATATAAATTCCTTTTTAAGATTTATTATACCAAAATATATATATTGGAGCTCTAAAACACTTCTGAAAATCTATGGAGGTCTTTAATATATTTCGTAATGAATAATAAAGGTCAGAAAGTAAATAAAAAAAATTTTAAGGAGAATTAAGAATTCTAAGGTCCATAATTTGATTGTTCTTATCTGATTATATGATATTTATGATATGATTTTTATATGATATTTATATGATAAGCTTGTAACATTTCCAATGAAATTCATTTTTACTTATAAGTTATATTTGCAAAAGAAAAATATGTCTCTCAAATTATTAAACAAAAAGGGCGACTATACTCAATATCGAGCTATATCGTCATGTTACACTATAAGGCTTAGTTTAATATAATACCAATAGAATTATGTTAAAAGGAGTCTTTTAATATAATCACATCACTCTCGAGTATGAGAGGTATTTTTTTGGCGATTTTACTTAAAAATTAAAGGGATTTTAACTTGCATCCTTAATTCTTTCATTCAAATTTAGTTTTTCTTTAAACGATAACAATTATAACACAATAGATTTTCAAACTGTTGCGTAACACATCATCCAAAAATTTCATTTCATTGTTTTACAGACGACTTATTCAGCTTTAACCAGCCCCCAAACAAAACATAATAAAATTTAATATTATAAAAATTAATTCGTACCATTATATGCAAATACTCTATGCCTCATATCGCAGTTACGCATGGTTTGAAAAAAAATTCTGAATAGATTTGCATGAAACCCCTTGATTAATATCATTTTCCTTTTTTTTATGTATTATTGTAGTGTATGTTGTTCTCAGATTCCACTTTGCAAAGGCATGAGGGATGAAGTAGTTTCAGAGGGTAAGTCATAGACACACTCTTCTGCCCACCACGAAAGCACACGAATTGAAACTGAATGATCGGACCGTAGCAACAGCAACACTGGAAGGAACTGTAGTGGAATCCTAATGGCCACTACCGGCCATAGCAGAACCCTCCCCGTAGGAAGTACGTCCAACCATCGATGGGTGGAGTCCAAACCCCACCTATTAGTGTACCTTCTAAGGGTGGCTAGATCCAATTACCAGCTTCTGAGGTTATGGAGCCTTGAGCCCCCCCCCCGAGGGCAGAAGTCTGAATTCTAGCTCACAAACGTCACATACCCCGTTTATGGGGTGGACTTCATTCGTGCGTTTCATTCATTCATCCACTGATCATAATTAAGATCTTGAACACAGAACAATCCCCTCTGATTCAGTGCCTTCAGTGGTATAACTCTCGACATGGAGGACTTTGGGACCGTGACCGTTTTAACGTGCGCCACCCACCAAACATGCGCGCACATACACGGAGAGTACTCAGCTGGTGAGTTCGAACTCGTAATCCGAGGGATGCTATTCAAATTCTCTGCCAACCAGGTTATCTCGGCCTTTTAGATGAATTAAAACGTATATTTTCTTCATTCTTCTATTATAAACTATTTTATAAACCGAATAATTGGAATATGGTATGTAAAACCAACTGGAATGGTCTTCCCAAAACTTGCTTACATACATTCTGATAAATGTGTTTTCTCAGTGAACGCCTTTCATCTCGGTGCACAATAGTGATGAAATATTAAATTTTGACGGGAATTTAGAATTTTAATGAATTTATCGGATCATCTTTGGCCAGATATTTGGCGATTAATCACTAGCATGATGTTGGTAGTATTCGAAAATTAAATTTATATTTCAGATGGAAATTTTTCCGAAACGAATGAAACAAAAATTTGACAAAAAAAACTATAATTGCAGTTACAAAATTCCAAACTGTTTTTGATATATTTAAAACTAAGGCATTTTTGAGTTACCACATTTGCATGTTTCTGAAATTGCCTACAGACAGACAGTCATCATCTAGTTGATTTTACTCAAAATTTGGTAGAATTCTACAATAAAGATGTT
>JAOUZG010030345.1:2867887-2878870 GCA_026289955.1 Argiope argentata | reverse complement strand
GTGTGTGTGTGTGTGTGTGTGTGTGTGTGTGTGTGTGTGTGTGTGTGGCATATATTTTGCTGAAGTAACCACATGGTAAAAAAAAAATTTCTTCAGAATGTAAAGAAGTAAACCAATTTTTTGATTCGAGATATCGAAAAAAAATTTCTCAACTCACGACGGACGCAAGACAGATAACCTACATTGAAATCATAAAACACGAAAAAAGACAGGGCATTATCAAGGTGTTTTGTGCTTACATAATTATAAAAAGGAATTTGTTGATGTCAAAGTTGGATTATTGTAGGAAAGTAATATCCCGTGATATAAAATTACTATGAATTTCTGATCATTTCATTTGAATATTTATTTATTTATGTAATTTAAATATCTACAGAGTAATTTAAATATCGATGTGAGTTAAATAAAATTAATTCTAATTTTAGTTCAGTATAACAAATTTACTTGATAACTTGAAATGATAATTAGCAGAACGAAACGAAATACGAAATTTTCTCGTATACTCTATACGAAATTTTCGCATATGCTCTCCAATAAAGATCACAACCTATACTCTGTCTTTGAATTCTGGGCCTAGAGTAAAATCACTAATGCCTATAATAATATTCAAGAAATGTAGGCATTTCGAATGAATTTAAAACTTATATTGCATCTATAACGATAATTTTATTTTAAATGACATTTTCTTGCTGTTTGATATGAAAAATTGACTCAAAATTTCAACTGTTGTCAGAAGATAACGTAGCAAATTTCATTGATGTCAGGTCGCTGCGTTTACATGCATATGAAAGTACAGACTGGTAAACTTATCAGCCATTTTGCATATTTAACTCAAAATGTGACAGGTATCTCATATATTAGAAGTTAAAACTATTTAGAAAATTTATTTTAATTATCTCCTTTTGTTGTTTTTAATTGTCGAATTCATTTGTTCTCGAACAACTAGACATTCAGATTTCTGTGAATAGTTCTCGTTCAAAATTTGATAGAAAATTACAATTTTCAGCTTAAGTCCATACACCAAATTTTAACTACCTATCTGAAAATCTTTTCTAGTTGTCGTAAACTGATGAACTGATAAATATCATTTCAAAACATTCGGAGAAGTAAGAGACATAAAAATTCCCTAAAATCTCAAATTTCGATTTTTTTTATGATTGTAATATACTCTCTATGCTTCATAAACGAGAGTAAAAATTCCTACTATACGGTCACATTCTCCCCGTGTGTATAAATCTTAAACAAATTTTTAATCATTAGTTAGATACTTTTTATTTACCCTGTGGTGATTGCTATATAAGCCAATTAATATCCCTTAAGTTGGAGGGTCCCTTTTGCTTGATCTGTATGATACTCGGCTACTACCCATAAGATTGGGTGTTCGGGCCTAGCGCCATCCGCGAATCACCTACAATGGTATTATCTGGCTTATAAGGCAATCACCACAGAGTATACCCAATCAAGTTCAAGTAAATTTTTTTATCTTGGATGACATTTTATGTAAATACAGGTTTTTCAAATATTAATTCATTAGTTTTTTATTAATTAGTTAAAAACTTAATTTCTAACCAAAACTCACTGATGTAAGAAATTCAGGCATTTTCGTTGCTGCGATTGGCTTTGAATCCTCAATTGGAGCTGAAAATTCAATCCTAGTATAATGTTTGGATCAATTATTTATAGTAACTGCAATTGTTCGGCTTTGATAGCCTGGTTGGTAGTGGGCTGGATTTGCATCCGTTGGTCTGCGGATTCGATCCTGCCAGGAGAAAATTATCCGTGAGTGGTGGACGCTAAATCTGTCGTGGTCACGAAGCTCTTCATCTGAAGAGTAATACCAATTGGGAGTACTGGGTCAGAGATGATCGTTTTCTGTCTCAGATCTAAATTACGATCTGTGGATGAATGAATGAAACGCATGAATGAAGTCTCTCCCGTAAAAAGGATTAGTGACGTGTATGAGCTAGAAGTCAGAATTCTTCCCTCGGGTGCTTAGGGATCATACCCTTGTAAATTACTGCACCCCTCCTTCCGTTGTTAAGAAAAACACAACAATAATTGGAATTATTTGTAAAAAAAGTAAAAAAAAGTAAAATAAAAAATTTCCTAATAACCTAAGTAGAAATTGATTTTCATATTTAAAAAATCATATTACTTGTTTACAGAAATTTTAGAGGATAATTCGTATTTCCCCATATCATTAAATTACATAATCCTCGCATTCTTCGAAAGTGACCACGCTCTGCACCATCACAAAGGAAGTGTTCATGCAATTTCTCTCAAAAACCTTAACTTTCTTGCAAAATTATCGTCCTTAATGACGAAGATGCGTGCATCGATCGTAAGCGCGAATAATCATTCTGTCTTCAAGGTTAACTTTCTTTAAAGGAATCTCACAGTCAAACTATTGTTGCATATTCTTTCTGACACTGCAAAAAATAAACAAGACACTTAGAATGTTTTTCGATTCAAAATGGATTTTCTAGTGGACAGCTGACTACCATTTTAATAGCTCTCATTCTAAGAGAATGACCTTGACGAAAATCTCGTGCTGATTCTAAGAAAATAATGGAATTACTGCTTTTGGCTCGTGCGTTTACTGCAATTTCGTTTTATAATGAAAAGTTTTAAGAGATTACTGCATTAATGCAATACATAATTTTGTTTGCTTCAAATAAAGCTCCGACAATGACCTCATTTGTTAAAATTTCTTACAAATTATTTGCTTCAGAGCTGAGAAAAAATTTAATTATTAATCCGTTTATTAATATAATTTCTTTCATGCCTTTTTTTTCTCAGATTGTTATAAAAAATGTTGATGGTATATTTAACTTTGAGTCTGATAAGTAAAAGGTTGGCATTTCTATTTTCCCCTTTCCTATAAATTTAAAAAATACTAAAATATTACTAAGGACTAGGATGATTACAGATAGAATTGGAATGGCGTTAATTTCATTTCAAAGCACATATATAGAAAGTTGAGTTGAAATTTTTGTAAAAAAATTTTAAAATATCATTATGATGTTACTAATGGCTCTTGCCATGCGCAAGCGTGCTGACGACAGTCGGCGTATTTAAGCCGAATGAGCGTCTCCTGTTTTAGGGTTAAGAGCACGACTTAGCTGCACATTCATCACATTTGCTTGCACATCCCCTCTTTATTGGGGGGGGCACATTCACATCTCACAGATAATACATAAAAGAACAACATATACCCGATCCGCGACTCGCACCCGGGACGCCCCGATCACGAGGAAGACGCGCTACCTCAGTGCCAGGACGCCAGGAAAATATAATAATAACTATTTTAAAATGCTGAATACTTACCAAATTAATATTTGAAACATGGATTAAATTATAAATTTTTCTTGAAGGATATGGTCTTTAGTTATATTCTAGTAGTAATTTTGATTCTCATCTAAAATAATCTGAAATAATCATCGAAAATATACTGAAAATTAAAATTTGAGCTCTTGTTAATAGATTTCTGCTTTGCACTTTCCGAGCAAATTTTGTAATAGATTTTAAACTAACTTCTCGATGAGCTAGAGATTCAAAATCGGGTCACAGTTTAATATTTACTCGCTTTCTTTTCTTTCTGTTTGTCTTTTTTTGCGATCGATTAATTTTGCGAGCGATTAAAAACTTTGCTTATATACATATTCAAACTGTTAACTTATCGGAAATTTAGTTTAAAATCAAAAGTAAAATTTCATATTCCCGCGAAATTAAAAAGCAAAATAAATTAATTTAAACAAAAATTTAAAGTGCCACAATTTTAAAACAGATTAAAAAGATAATTTCTTCTGGCCCACTTCATACAGGTGATAGTAAAAATTTACAATGGTGACTTTTCAAAAGTAACAAAAAAAAAAACTCATTCAAAAAAACTTTGGAATGGAAAAAGATAATTGTTTCTTTTTTTCTTGTTATTTATTCTAATTTTTATCCAAATCACTGTTAGTTTATGGGAATTTTAATATATTTTTATCATAAAGAATGCCTTTAACTTAAAATAGCCCTTTTTGGTAGTTTAATTGATATTCTTCATGATAAATAATGTGAAACGAAATCAATGCTTTCATTAGGACATAAGGAAACTTCAGGGAACAGACTAGCCACTTTTGAAGACCGATTTCGGTTTTAAAATGTTTAAGAATTGTTTAAAATTCGAATGGACTTTTTTAAGTAAATCTATCTTGAAGGCTTCCTAATCAAAATATTTTTAACCGTTAAGTTTTGACAGAACTTAGAGTTCATGCTACTTTAGAAGTTTCATATTAGGTATAATACTTTTAAAATATTATGAGTAAGATTTCTTAAGTCTTACACTGCCTTTTCAATGAAATACTTTATTTTTATTTTTATGAAAAAGAACATTATTTGCATTAATATTTCTCTTCTAATCCCCTTTCTATTTATATAGTTTTTTTTATTTTGATTATAAAATATAAAAAAAACTTTTCAAATTAGATAATTTTTAAACCCCACTTTGTCTATCCGATATTTTAAGAAATATATTCCATTAAATGTATTGGTTAGATCCTTTCATTTTAAGCAAAAAAAAATTACATGCATTAACAAAAAAGGTTTTAAAATGTAAAATTTATTCCTATCTTATTTATAATGGTTTCCCTGATGATTCAGTTCCCAAATTTTTTTAATAAAAGACTTACAACCTAATCTCTTTTTTTCGAAGTTAGAAAGTTTAGGCATATTGAATATAGTGTTTTGCTTCATAAATAATTAGTTCGAAAGCTTAAACCAATGTAAAAGATAGACAAAAAATGCTATTTTAATCCAATAACATGTATCTTTTTTTGTATGAGATGATTTATTTATCAAAAACTCTTCTGTGATTTGACGTTCATTATAGGAATAATATAAAGGAAAAAATATAAATAGAAATTTTTTCATAATACACATATTAACTTTATTGCATTCAAAAGAAAAAAAATTATTTCATATTCACTTAAAAAATAACTTTACTTGATTAAAAACATCTAGAAAAAAAGCTAAAGATTTAAGTAGATTAATATGGTCATATGTAGAATAACAAGGTCAAATTCAGCAATCAGAAAAATACCAAGAAAGTGCTTTACAATGGGGTTTGAATAAAAATGAATTCAAAAACAGTAAAAAATATGCTCTTATATTTATACATGTCACAAAAGCGTCTAGAAATTTCTTAATGGATAAGTTTTTATAACTTTCTCTTTTAATAACACGTAATTTTGTAACTCATGATAAGGTAAAAAAATAATTCAAATAAATAAGATTCCACGTGAATTGATTTCGGAGTAGATAAAAGACACTGGATAAGCTTTTCCACTAACCATTTATGGGTTCGAATTAATTCATTCCACCCATAACCAAATTAACTATCTCTATTTTTGTATAGAAATATATGATAATAATAAATAGTTTAGTCCTTAAGAGATTAATGAAATAAAATTGCATCTATACGAATATGTTTTTAATGTTGGGTTTCCTTTGAAAGAACAGTTCTGTTTATAGAACTTTTAAGAGTAACGTCATACTCCAATACTTCTTTTTACTTCCAATAAGAAAATAAGTATGCAAAAAACAACTTTTTGAATTAATTCCTACTTAAGTTAACAAACTATTTTAGTCACTCTTTATTAAACAATTACAATTGCGGTTGTTGTTCTCGTGTTCCGCTTTACAACGGAAGGAAGTGTGAAGCAGCTTCTGCGGGTACGGATCCCTGAGTACCCGAGAGGAAGAAGTCTGACTTAGCTCATATACGTCACAAACCATTTTAACGGGATGGACTTTATTCATACATTTCATTCATTTGTCCACAGATCGTAATTTAGATCTGAAATAGAGAATGATCACCTCTGAGCCAGTAATCCCCCCCAGTGGTATTATTCTCCGAATGGAGAATCTTGTGACCATGACAGATTTAACGTCCAGCACACACGGTGAGTCTTCGGCTGGTAGGTTTGAACTCGCAACCCAAAGGATGCTAATCCAACATTCTATCAACCAGACTACTCCGGCCTTGCAAATACAATTACTATAAATAATTGACTGAAAAATTATACAAGGTGGCGGTGAATCCTCAATTGGCATTGAAAATTCAATGCCAATTGAGAATTCACGGAAAATTGGGGTAACGCAAAAAGTGTGAATTTTCAGAGTAGAAATTCTTCAAATTGAATCGGAACAATCGATTCAATTATAATGTTTAATTTTAAACGTATGAAACATTAAGAAAATAAACAGAATCGTTTGAAACATAAACAGAATCGTTCATATTAAACCTAACCTCATTGGCGTGGAGAAAAAACACTCAATCCGTTTCTTATTTAGAGAGGAGGAAATAAAGATTTTGTGGTGGGAAAAATTGTTTTTAATTAATTAATAAGAAATTAATGAATTAATATTTGAAAAAAGTGTTTTAACATTAAATATCATGCACTAAAAGTTTTTTTAAAAAAATTCTTGAATTTAAATGGATGAATAAAAAAGTATTTTTAACGATATATATATATATATATATATATATATATATATATATATACATACATTAACTAGAAGTCTAAACATTTTTTACGCATAACAAACTGGTTTAATTTAAAGTAAAAATAATGACAAATGAATGACAAACTTCTAAATTGAAAATTTATAGAAGCATTTTAGATAAACATTCGCAGACTTTTGCCTTAAAAAAATGAGAATACACCAACTCAATGTTTGTAATATCGCGCAAAGAAAGAAAGTGTATATATTTAATTGCATGTCCTGGCTTTTGTAATGAATTTTAGACGTCTTGATCCTGATTCTACAATTTTTTGGTGGTATTTGAAGATATTTTAAGCATTCTTCTTGAAACAATTGTTTTAAATAGGATTTGTTTCTAATTTTGTGTTTTTGAACCACTATTTTGAATGTGGCCAGCAGATATTCAATAGCATTGATATCAGAGTACTGTGATAGTGCATCTTAATGCTGTTTACAATGAAAAACCACCATTATTTTAGCATTAAGTGCATTATCTCTCGTATCATTGTTGTGTTAGAAAATGAAATTTCCCTCAGCAGTTGTCATCCTTTTTAGATGCAGTCATCACTCTTAACGTAGGAATTTATCGTTTTTTAGTCTATTCAGCAATTTTACATAGCTTCTGTGGAATTAGTTAGAATTAGTGAGAAATAGTGGAATAAATATTTATAGATATTTAATGATTTTTTTAAACTTTTATTTTCAATTTTCTAAACTAAGTTTTGGAGCTCAGCCAATTTTGAAATGGAAAAAACTCATCGTTTCTCTAAATATCGATGCTTGTGTAATCTGATATTCTCGTGATTGTTTAAAACTAGTTTGGCTAATGACTTATATTAATTAAAGCAAATAATGACAAAAAATGATGTTCCCAAATTTTATTTTTTAATATACCTAAATATAATTTATTGTACTAAGAGATGCTCATTTCATAAAACGAAGTAGCATTAGTGATTTTTCCTGTTACTACCCGCGAAAACAGCTGATTTTAAAAACTATACTCGGTTGACTTGGTTTCTATTTATATAATCGCATCTAAATAATCATCAACCCTATACTTGAAAAAAACTCAGTTAAATTAACATTTTATTAAGTATATATTTTTTATTTTCATTTGTTAAACTTTACATTGTTTAAATTATTCGTAAAACTAAGAAAAACAAAATTTCTGCGCATAAAGATAAATCCAGCAAATCAATAAAATATAAAATTGTTGAATTCGGTGATGTTCCAATCAAAAACAATAGCCTCATAAATCTGAAATTATTCATTGAAATTACGTGCGACAAACTGCATTTCCAAGGACTATGTGGAAAAAAATTCTTTAAAGTGAACAGCAAGCGACTCTATCGTACAAAGCATCTAAGCCTTTAATGTGATATATTCGTTTGGCCATTTTAGCATATTTTCACAATAGCGTATTTCCGGCTATTCAAATTAGACAGAAACTATCAGATTCCCCATTGAGCTAACAATTCCGCAGGATGACCAATTAATCAGAGATGACTAATCTAGTAAATAAATTTGGAAAATATGCAGATTCTATGAGTTAACAAAAGTATGTAAATAGTATAAATATTTTTCCAAGTATAATTTTTCAGGCTCCAATTTCTTTCTGATAATCATATCTGCATGCAGTTTGAAGAAATAGGCTAAATGCAATCTTTATATCAAATAGCAAACTCAATGGCATTCGGGAACTCTAAACTAACATCATACTTGTAAGCCTATCGTAGAAAATTGATCTTATTTCAGTACTCGAAAACATGACAAAGTTTTAATCGGACAAGCTAGATTCACACATAGATAGATATATGTGGCAAATGAAGGTTGAGGTGTGAACTGTCGAAGCTAGGACCCGTAGCCGAGTAACATAACCACTATACAAATGTATACTTAAGTATCTTAGATGTTATCTGATTCATAAAGCTATCGTCACAGTACTCTCCCACCAGTAAGTTGGTGGAGAGACGGAATGATTTTAAAGTGCCAAGCGTTATTTCGAGCGTGTGAGCGCGTTGGCAAACGAATATGTCAGTTTCTGAGTCAAGTGAGTCTGACGGCTTTGTTTGTTTGCAGCGTCAAGTGAGTCTGACGACTTTGCGGGTAGATGGCGCCACGACAGTTTCTCGAGGTTGCGTTGTCAAGGTCACCCATGTGGCAAGGCAAAGTAGAGATACAAACCCGTGACCTTAGGGCTTGAAGCCGTGTAACATAACCACATTACAAAAGTATACTTAAGTATCACATATGTTATCTGGCTTATGAAACTAGCAACACATATCTATAATTAAATGATTAATTACTGATGTGTCCACATTATTACTGCGGAGCAACTGTGTATAATTTTCTTATTAAATAACCATGTTTTAATTCTCAGCGCTTTTTTTACTTGAAAACAGTAGCAGTGACTTTATCATTATTTATCATTAGAGACCCACATAAGAACTTTTTTGTCTTTTTAAAATCTACAGGACTTAATTCCTTTATTTGTACTCATTGTGACTTTTTGTAATATATTATGGATTTATCACTTGTTATTTTTGTATCATTTTAATAGAATTCGTTTTTGCTAAACTTTAAACTAGAAAAATGCTTTTTTGACGCAGTATGACCTTCACTTGAGTTCTTAAGCCATGAAACCTGAAGCCAATCCAAACCTGTTTGTTTTACTATGTTTATTCAGTAATTAGAATATTAGTAACATCGAGCCTACTAAAATAATATTATGTACAATAATGATATGGGCCCAATTATGGATTACGATAAATAAATAAAAATAACCTCTGCAATAAGTTATTAAAATAAAAACTACTCAAATAAATGATTATCATGTTACAAGATAATAATTCGTTTTTAATAATTCAAAAAATAATAATCCGTTGGACAAAATGAACTAGATTATTAAAACACAGACTTCATAATTTGCTTTGCCTGAGAGAATAAAATGCTTATCAATCCTTTCAATTTTCCTGCCATAAAATTAGTCAAATTAAAATCTTATGAAATTTTAAATTTTCCCAATTTATTCACCACCTCGTGGCATCCCTTGTTATTTTGACCTTTATTCGATATTTCTTTTACGACCAACGTCATTGCATCTCTTTTTAATCCGTATATACACACACATTATGTATTTGACTTCAAAATCTGGCACACATTATGTATCTGACTTCAAAATCTGACACTCATTATGTATCTGACAGTCAGTTAACAGTCAAGTTTGTTAAAACAAATTACTCAAATCTTCGAAGAATAAGGAAATGGAGATGCAAGAACATTCCACTTTTGGAATGCTATTTGAATTGAATTATTGTATTAAAACCGGTTACCTGCAACAGTCACCGGGTTGATTCTATTACATTGTATCTTTTAAACAAAGCCCATTACCGGCTGAGATTATAATAGATTCTTTCGTCTCAACATTTTAAGTGAAATAGGTTATAAAATATCAGATTACTTAATTCTCACAGTTCCAGTCGCAAAATTTATGTTTACTTAAGGGTTCAGGGATCTGCGACTATCACCCTTGAGAATTTAGGAAAAGGCAAGGATGCCCTGATTTATTTTGCCTTGGATTCTCATCCCTTCGGCTGCAAGTTCGCACCATCCAGCTGAAGTCATTCTCTGTTCCGAGTTTAAATTACAATTCCTGGATGAATGGATGAAATGTATGAATGAAGTACACCCCGTAAAAAGAGTTTGTGACCTGTGTGAACTTTCAGACTTCTGCCCTCAGATGATTAGGAGTCCATATCCTCAGGAACTTTCCCCCAGGGACGGCACCTCGTAATTGAAGATAAAATGCTTCCGGTATGGTGGTTGGATCTCGCCACCATGGAGGGTACAATAATAGTGGGAATAGGGCCATTAGGACTCAACCACAGTTCCCACCAATGTTGCTGTAGCGGAGATTCGGTCATTCAACCTTCGTTGTTTTTTTTAATCCGTCTGCCTTAGAGAGTGTCGGAAAGTCTGCAATGACTTACCCTCAGTAGCTATTGCACCCTTCCTTCTGTTGTTAAACTGAACACGAGACCAACAACAACAATACATATATGGGCATGAAGACAAACATTATTCAGGGGGCAAATATGGGGAGCAAACGTCTTCTGGAGGAGATAGGGAGGCACTAAAGTTTAAGGATCAAAACTTCAAACGAGGGTTAAAAACAGAAAAATAGGCCTATAGGTTTATTCGTTCGGTTTTCGCTAAAATCATTCTTTATATCACCTTTTAACTTCAAAAAAAATTTGAAAGTTACATTCAAAAAATATCGATAGAGGACGCTTCAGACTTTAGAGTTACGAACTACTACTTTCGATCGTTATTTTTTTTTTTCATAGAATTAAAATTATTCTAAAGTTTAGACTTTAACTTAAATTTTAAACCCAAAATCGAAAACATTGGGACCGGATAACTAAGAAAATTTAACTGCAATCGGGGGGGGGG
>JAOUZG010030345.1:2805548-2822426 GCA_026289955.1 Argiope argentata | reverse complement strand
ATAGATAGATAGATAGATAGATAGATAGATAGATAGATAGATAGATAGATAGATAGATAGATAGATAGATAGATAGATAGATAGATAGATAGATAGATAGATAGATAGAAAGTGAGTGAACTTTTAGTAGGAATTGAATAAGTTTTATTCTTAATTAATCATTTTTTTAAAAAAAATCTGGGACTGAACTCAAATTTATGTTCATCCTCATTAGAATAATTTCAATAAGATTAATATTTAAAAAATATTTTAGTAATGGTAGTAAGATATAAACTTTGATAAGTAATATTAAGATATTACAAAACATAAAGGATATCGATTCCTCCAAATCATCTCAGTATGTTTCAGAACACGTGACAGATTGCTAAACATTACTAATTTTGTTCATCTATTTTATATTATTTTTGAAAATGTATTCCTATTAATTTTTAAACTAATAATAATTGCAGTGTAGACCAAACAAACACAACAATTTTAAGTTTTTTTCAAAATTTCAAATTATTGCAAAAAATGCATTAAAATCCATGGATTTAAAAAATTTATTCCTTTTATTTTTAAAATTTACTTTTCTAACAATGATAATGGGATAAAAAAAAACTGCACATAAATTCGGAGCAAAAAAATATATTAAAGTCGATTATATAAAACTGTATATGTATAAACATTTAAAATTTACTCTTATAGCCATTATAACGGTAGCGCAAAAAATGTAAAAATCCTTTTAAAAGAATATTAAAATTATTGAGTTAAAAAAAATTCTTCGTTTTATTCTTATATTACTTCTTATAACAACGATAAAACGCACACAAAAATATATTTAAAATAGTAAAGAAAACAGTAAAATAGTTGCATTCAAAATTTTATTCTTTTCACGTTTAAATGTTACTCTTATAACAATGAAAAGAAAATGCTCTTAGAATCCTTGTTTTTTTCCTTTATTCTGAAATTTATTTTTCCTTTTATTTATGAAATTTATTTTTCCTTTTATTTCTCAAATTTATTCTTCTTATAATGATAACGTGCACCAAAAAATTGTACTTAAAATCGTTATATGTATAAATGTACGAACGAAAATAATTTGACATATGATAAAATTACTTAAAAATAATATTAAAAAAATTATTAAATTTATCTCGGAAAAATTCTACAAATATAAAATTGACAGTACTGGAATTTTAAAAAGAGTTTATTAAAAGTGGGGTAAAAATATTTTTGATTGATTTATTTCAAAGTTATCGAAGAAATTCATTAGAATTTTTAAAAGGCCTTAACTGAAAATCAAATTAAAATTTCAAAAATAAATTTCTTTAGCATTTAGAATATATGAAGCAATTGGTCTGCAATATACGTTAGTTCTCAGCAATTCTTCTTTTAAATAATTTACACAATTTTTAATGGTTGCCGTGGTAGTTTAGAGATAATGTACCAGCTTATAAATCTAGAGTTAACCAGTAATATAGTTCAATATAATTCAATTCATTATTTTTAATATAATTCACCAAATATTTAAAAACTGTTTTTAATTTTATTTATTATTTTACTTCCAGCTCTATTTCAGTGGGTTTTTCGGAACTTGTATAATATTTTTTCATTATTTGTAATTATTTCCAAAACAATGTCTTTCAATTTTTTAGGGGTATTTACATTAACCCTTTCCCCCGTAATAGGCACATACATTCCAGAGGTAACATTTTCTTGTCGATAGGGAATTTTTGTCCCACTTCAACATGGTTTATTGCTATATTCCGTGTTTATAACACTTCCAAAATCATTTTTTGTAAATTACTGTTTGGCAACGCCGTTAGAATTCAAAGAGCGGATGTTTGTTTATAGACGAGCGTCCTTTCTGTCGTTTCAGAGCTCAGTTTTCGCAAATTGTACATAAATTGGTTGATATAATTTCCTCTACAGATGTAACACTATTTTTTGATCGTTTTTTTCCTCAGTGAAACTGATGGACACACTGAAATATGCTGCAGTCGGTACTTGAAACAAGGCCGGAAAGCATCTGGGATCGAGCTTTGCAGAAATCTGAATAAGTATTCCGAGTTAATGAAAATGGAACTTCATGGGTTCAATGGAAAGACACAAAAGATGTAATTCTCTTGACAAATTGTCATTCTGATAAAGTAGTAACTGTAGAACGGAAGCTAACAGATGGTACTAAATTGCAGACTCCCTCCCCAGAAGCTATCTCCCATTACAATAAATATATGAATGGGGTAGGTCGATGTGATCAAATGGCTACTATTTATGGCCATGGTAGAAAATCAGACAAGTGGTGGAAAAAAAGTGTTCTGGAAATTAGTTATGATTTCTGTTGTAAATTCATGATTTGTGAAATGGACAATAAACAAATTCCATTATTGACCTTTATGGTTTCTTTGTCATAACATCTCATCACCCAAGGCAGAAGTAAGACTGAAATGAAACGAACAATGAAATATGGTCGACCATCAAAGATATCTAAAGATCTGATCAATGTTGGAGATCATCTTCCATTTCAGCAGGCTCATAGGAAAAGATGTTGTCGCTGCTCAACAAGAAAAAGAGAAACGAGAACATACACAATTTGCCAAATGTGCAAAGTAGCCCTTTGAAAGAACTGTTTTACACCGTATCACACTTAAGCGCAATATTCCGGGTTTCAAGAGCGGAATAAAACACATCATTTTAGATCTTTTGTTTGATTTTGTTATATGAAAGTTCTTATATTTATAAACGATTAGGATATATAATCCCAATGTTAAATAAGATTGGAATCAATTGTCCCAGGAAACTTCTGGAAAACTAGAAAAAGTTAAAACTAAATATTTCGTATATTTAATACTTGGGATGTAACCAACAAATTATAATACTTTTTAAATCTTAACATACATCATGCAAAAGTCGGGGCGAAAGGGTTAATCTTCATGCTTCACACATTTCCAAAATTAGGATAAATTCAAGTTGTTTAAACCTTTTAAAATTTACTTCTTAAATATTTCCATAAAATGTATTTTCCGATATGATAATAGTCCTTTTTATAAATTTTAAATAAATTGTGAGATAAAAGAAATATAGTCATAATAAAATATAATGGATAACATGTGAAATGCAACAATATACAAAGCAGATCGTTGAACATAAAACTATCAAATATAGAAGTTAATACATTTTTGGAAAAGAATATAATATTGAATTTCCAAAATTTTAATTAATATTTAGTTAGCTAAAAATTAATCAAAATTTTAATGAATATTTTCTCACAAAAAATTTTTATCAACTAAAAAATTATATTTCCCAATAGAATTTAATTTTAAAATTAATTTTTTCACTGTATTTTTTTAAAAATTGAAATTCACTTTCAAGCAGAATTTGTAACAGTACATTTAATTCTAATGAAATTCAAATATATTGTTTCATCAAATCTTTCCAATTTGGAAAATTGCTTTAAATTGTTACATTGAAATTTAAATCTATTTTATTGGTTAGTTAAATCTTTAAAATGTGCAAAAAAAATTTAATTGTTATAATGACATTCAAATTGATTTTTTTTATTTAATCAAATCTTTCACTCCCATAATTTTACTAAAACCAAAGTTAAAACTAAAAACTTATTTTTCAAACAGAAGTTTCATTTTTACTTATATTAACAAAAGGATTTTATGTAGCTTCTGTCAACAGAGTTATGTAAAAATTGTTTCGCGGGGAATGCAACAGTCCATGCAATCAAGCGAGATGAAGATGAATCTCCACTTGTTACAATCACGCTTGGACAACTGATTTGAAATTTAAGCTTTTTTTTTTCGTTATAATATTGACGATGCGTTACACATTAATGATATTGCGCAGAAAATAACAGTTTGGTTATTACAACAATCTCTCAGAAAATACAATAAGATAAATTTTAAGATTTTCTTTTTGTATACCAACGTGTATATTCCACAAAAAATTTATAAATTTATTTTTCCTCTTTTGAAATAATTTTTTCTTTTTATATCACTTTTACTTGAACCAACATTCTCTTAATATTATTTTATTTTTCTCCTCAGAAATGATTTTGATCAAAAATGTAACATGTAAATATATCTAAGAAGCAAATAAAACGTCATGAATATCATTTGGTATTTTAATTTAAATAAATTAATCGAAAATTAATGAATTTCGTATGGTATTATAACTTAAACAAATAAATTAATCAAACTTTGAAAAGCGAAACCTTATCTTAAACTCTTTAATTACGTTGACAATTTAAGCTGTCAAAACTTTCTCCATTTTTTAAATAAAAGAATAAATTTTGTTCTTTAATATAATTTTATAGGGTTATTCTTTCTGAATAAACTATTAAATCCTATTTATTTAATTTTTACTTAAAACAACTTGTTTTACTCATAATAATTGATACCGTTTCAACAAAAATTATTTTATTATTTTTAAGGTTGTATTCCATTTGACTTATTCAAAACTACTTTAGCTTAAGATTATTTAGTTTTAGATTTTTCTTAATTGCTTAAGTTTAATACAATAAAAGTTTATGATTTATATTGCCAATTGATCTTTTCTGAATAAATTATTAGAAGTTTGAAAAAGAATTTAAATTAACACAAATATATTTGAAAAGCAATTGATACTATGCTACCAAATAAATATATCTTAAATATAGAGTAGTTTTTGTCATGGGTAATAGAAATAAATAATAATGAGATCTATCTCAACGAAAAGTTTCATTTTATAGATTTATTATTATGTATTTTATTTCATAGTAATATTATTTAATACATTCTTTTTTATCAACATCATTGTTTTTACTTAAATTTTTGATGTCATTCATTTGAAATCAATGGCGACTCCTCGAAAATCGTAACGGACCGAAGCAATAAAGAGAATAACAATATCTTAAATTATTTGTTCAATATCTTTTTCTCATACGCCTAATATAAAATGTTTTAATTCGGATGGTTCAACATTGGATGTACAATCTTACACTCAAGATCAAATAATTGTAAACTCTAAAACTAGTTTCAATGAAATTCTTTTTAGGCCTGATGTCAGTTTTTATTGATTCTCGACTTATAAACTCTTTGTGTGCCAACAAGTATACCACAAGGCTTATAGATGTAAGTCCTTTCACAATTAACAGTAGGATAAATTTTAAATATAGACATAAGTACAAATTCAAAGAAAAAAGAGGGAGAAAGCAAATGCACAAGTTAAAAAACCCAAAATTGCTCACATACTAACAGAAACACACATTAGATTATATAAAACAATTGTAGAAGGATGATAAAAGGAAATAAAATATTTAAAATACAAATATAAAAGAAAACCTGCGAATATATATAGGCAAACACACTGAAATAAAGCTTAAATAACTCGGGGGAAATACTATCGGGAAAATATACTCGGAGGATATACTATATTGTGGCACAGAGGTAGCACGTTTTCCTCATGATCTGGGAGTCCCGGGTTCGAGTCCTGGTTTGGGCGTGGTTGCTCTTCTGTGTGCTATCAGTGAGGTGTGTAACTGTGCCCCCCTGTAACAAGGGGTTGTGCAAGCGAATGTGGTGAGTGTGTAGCTAAGTCATACTCTTGGCCCTAGGTGGCGCTACTTTAAAAACAAGAGACGCTCCTTTCGACTTAAATCTGCTGCTGTTTCATCGGGAGGCTAGTCCACGGCAAGTGCCATTAGTAACAAAAAACATATTTACAAAAGGAAATGAAAGATGTTTTATTGTGCACAAAGTCCTGAAGGTTTTTTTTTAATCTCTTGCTTCCCATTGTGGAGGGACCATTCTAAAGTATCAAACATTTATTAAAACCGACAAATTGAGAGCAAAATTATCCCTTATCAACTTGAAGACAAGATTTAAATTTAAAATTCCTTAAATCAAATCATTTTCAGCTTCATCTGTTGATACTATCATTTAGGTGAAATTAAATTATCACATCGGCAGCATTAAAAGCATTTATGCTATAGAACGGAATCGAAAAATAATGTTCTCTTTTTTTTACATTTTTGATCAGGTGTTGAAAATGTAAAACATATTTTGTTTTAAAAATAACTTTCTCAAGATTATATTAAAGATAGTCTTTAATAAGAAATCGAAACTTCTCGGGCATTCACCTTAACAAAAATCTAGGGGTGAAATGTCTCGACGTAACTTCTGCTACTTTTTATCTTCCCATTCAAGTGAGACGCACTTATAAAATTTGCTTTCAGTCTCATAATCTTTATCTAATAACCACCCATCTATCAACAATCTTCAGTGATGTTAAGAATTGAAGGTTAAGAGTCTTATTAAGAAAATATTCACATGTTCATGCAAAACGTGATGCAGACAAGTATTCATTGGAGGTCATGTATCTGAATACTATTATATATCAACGAGATCGAGAAGATTCTGAAAAGATATCCGTATATATCAGAAGCTAATACATATATCACAGAAATCGCCTTTTTACTTATTGCCGAAAGGCAGCAGTCAAATATATATTTTTTTCGAAACGTTGCTCGAAACGTTGCTTCTGTTTAGTTGCTCGTTTTCACCTCTACATCTAATTCAACGATCTAATTCTACACCTAATTCATCAAAACACATTCAGTCAGAGAGAGTAGCTGACAAAGAAATTAAGGGATGGATACAAAATAGAATGTTTGATCGGGAAAATAGTCTTAATCGTCGTCAAATGAGTAATATATTTGACTTAACCATAGAAATCGATGATCATATCATGCAAAAATGGCTTTTATCTTATCTTTAAAAAATGAAACATCCTTTTAAATGGTATCGATTTTACTCATGTATGATTTTATTCTATATTAGGAATAAGTTTTTGAATTTAATGTAAAATTTTTAATTATATTTTTAATGTTTTGAAAAAATTCAAACTTATTCATTAAAACTCACAGATGTATGTTTTTGCTAATGTTAAAATCAAAATAAATAAATTGCTTTATTTAGGCATTATATATCATAACTGGATTTTCATTTCCTTGTACATTGCATACATCTTTTTATAATATTTATATATTGCATACATCTTTTTATTTGCATCCGTAGAAGTTTTAGCAGAATTATTTCATTCATATTTTTAGGGCGTATCAAATAAAAATTCTCAAAAGGATGAATTCCGTTTCAAAAATCCATAATTTGACGAACAAGCTGATAGCCAAAGATGGCTAATTACTTTATCATCTGAATGAGACCTATAACATATAGAGAAATTGCTTTTTCTCTGTAAATGTCGATACTATATGTTTGCTAAACCTTTCTTTCTTTTCTTTTTGGTTTATTGATTTTATACCACATTGTGAAACTACACACTGTATTAATAATGATAACAGTAATTACATATTATTACTGATTAACTCTTCCGTTTGGTTTCTTTTTGATTTGTCGGTCGATGTAGAAATAAGTAGTCATTTAGTGATAGACAAAGACTTTTATTAACAGAAAATAACAAATATGCAGCCCATACAATCAAAAGAAACACACAGAAACATACTACAACAATTAGTAGTCCACAAGAAGTAATTGGTACAATAGCAACCACAGCACATAAAGTGGTAAGACAGAATTCAGCAGAAGAAGAGAATTCCAGTAGCTTCTCTCTACGGCCTCTCCAAACGTCCGCACATCTCCACCGTCTCCTTACTACATCTAACTGCTGTATCCAACTACTCTCACTGCTGCATGACTGGCTACTCTACACACGGAAAAATGCTGTTCCTACAATGGACAACATGACTCTGTACAGAGCTCAATTCAGCATTCACTTGAGCTCTTTGCTGGACTGATCCAGCTAATCACCGTAGAATCTTTACACAAATGAGACTACAAACCTTTTATAGTTCCCAGATTGGGGTCGAGTGGTTTCTGAACCAATCAGGTGCAACTTGGTTCCAATTAGCTGAATAGCTAAAATTCTCGAAGTTTCCAGTATTATCAATTTTGAGCCAGTATCGCCAAATTCGTCGCCAAGGTAGTCACGAAGTCCCAAAATCACCGATTCCGCATCCGATCATCTAATTGAACTGATTGTTCCACTGATTAAACCAACCATGTTGGGAAACAACATCACAGATTTGTAACAAAACGTATTAGCGTAACAACATCATTACACATACATTAGTAATCTTTATTATAGTAAAGAAGTTACAATAAAGTACATTTTATAGCTTTTTGAATTAAAAAATCATTAAGCTAAAATGTACTATAGAAGTACTTTTTAGGTTAATGAATTTCCTGTTTTATTAAAGATCACTTTCGACATGGAAATAAGATGTCCTTCTTTATATAAAGGCTGATAAATTCATCTGCTTAAAATGTCATTGTGCGGGTTAAATTTTTACCAAGGAAATGAAATTTCACTTAAAAATATTGAAATAGTTTTATTTTCTTCAATGTAAAAATTTATGGTTTTGTATTGAAATATATAGGGTCTAATCAACCATAGATGGGGATTAGAAAATATTCTGAGAGATAATGGAATGACTAATTCTCAATAAAAAAAAGTAACATATTAGTTGGATTTTGAAAATGAATGTTGTTGTTAAAGAGGAATCTGAGTAAAATTTGGTTAATTTTTTGGAAACTCTTGAAATAAAATGAAAAGAATTCTGTTTTTTGCTTATTGAAAGTTGAGATTTACCTAAATTATAGCCATTGGGCTGGCTCTTTTTCAGGCGGAGTTTCAAAAAATGAGATTAACTATAATTCAAGAACTTCAATTATAATTCAAGAACGTGAAATCATCTGAGAGACATGAAATTCAGAAAGGAAAGACAGCATTTTGTACTTAAAGGATGACGAAAGCATGGTTGCTCAAAAATGATTACAATGCATACAATATGAAATAAAACTAAAAAAGAATTTGTTGAACTCATAGTATCGTTGCACGCGATGTTCTGTCCAGGAGGAAGAACAACAAGCAGATGTTCCTTAGTATGAGATATGCCCTCATCTTACTTCAATAGTTGCTTTGCACCTTCTCCCCATACTCAGCACTAGATTGTCCAATTGTTCTTGAGATAAGTGCCCATTCCTCAATCAGCATCTGTTTCAAATTTTGTCTGCTCCCCGGATCAATATGAACAATAATCGGGCCACAAGGCGTCTTCCCAAAGCATCCCACACATGCTATATGGAATTTAAATCAGGGACCAAGCTGGCCAATCCATTCGAGTGATATCTTCACCTTCCAGTAGTTGATGAACAGCAGGAGTCCGATGTGACCATGCATTATCATCCATAAAAACGAAATCTGCTCCAATAGCACCTTTGGAATAGACGCACATGGAGAAGGATCACCTCCCTACAATAGCAATATCCGGTTACAGAACATCAGTCGAAAACGGGAAACTTAGTTCTCCCGTTCAGCATAATGCCTCCCCAGAAGACAACTCCATTACTACTGTAACAGTCTCTCTACGTGATTTTGCTGGGATGTAACCGTGTCGCAACCTCTCTCCAAATTAACAGGCGTCGAGATCGTTTGTAACACTAAAACCATTCTCATCCGTAAAGAGGACATGACTCCATTGATGAGATGTCCAGTTTTTGTGCTCCTTGCTCCACTTGAAAAGGTGCTGCCAATGGCCAACTTTCAAAGGGATACAGGGGGTTCAGGACAGCGGGCAAATAGGTACCCTTTGTGAAGGCGTCTGGACACAGTAAACCGTGACACTTGTCGCCCCCTTGTTGTACACAGTTGCTGAGAAATAGCGCTTGCTGACTGATCTTGGGATCTTTTCGCCTGCAGGACGATATATCGGTCATCCACTGCAGTTGTTTTCCTGGGGCGGCCACCACCAACCTTTTTAACCGCCGTACCTGTGATTTTGAAGGTTTTTCAAGCCCGCTAAATGACACTTTTGCTGATTCCGAACTCTTCAGCCACCCTGGTCAGACTACGCCCCTCCTCCAACTTTCCGATCCTTCTTCCATATGTTAAATCGTCCAGGGTATTTCTTTTAGCCATATTTCACGAAAGAACTCATTAGCATTTTCAACGAATGTGTTTCGTTGCCTCTCCATCCTTCCTTTTATTGTAGTTCGGGAGTTGCGCGCCAACCACACGCATTTTGCGTACGATCACTTCACTTGTACGTATCGTTCTTGATATTTGCATGCCCATGACCTTTTTCCTGAATTAAGTATTCATTGTACTTATCGTAAGAAACATTTTTCTGCAGTTTCTTGTCCATCTACTTAAAATTTACATTGTTGCCTAAGTTTTGCACATTGGTGTTGAAAAGGTAGACCGTATAGAATTATTGGAAAATCTCGATTTCCGTATAAGGAAAATTTCGAGCTGTTAAGTAATTAACTCAGTTAATCAGTTTCTCTATCTAAATTAACCTATATTCTTTAATAATTTAATTGATTCCAATTTTGATATAATGCAATAGCAAATAGCAAAACTACAGCGGTTTCCAATATTTTTGTTGACACCAGTGCATTATGTATTCATAGGTAAATTTGAAATATACAGCTTATAAAAAAGCCAAGAGTATCGATGAAGTCTTAATTTTGAATAACTGTTTTATTTTTAAATGCTAAATGGTTTTCAACTAAAGTGCACCAAAATATTTTTTTTCTAAATATCATTTGTTTAGAAAAACGCATAAAACTTTTGATACGAATAAATTGACCAAAGACAAATCGGAATCATATATTTATGCTCCCTTGAAAAGTATTAAAACGTGTCGCAGAAATACACAATATCTTTGCTTAACTATTCATAATAAGCTTTTTAACGGTATGAATCTTAGTATATCGATATGGATACTTTATACAGATATACATATCGATAATCTCTAGAACAAGTGCTATAATGACTCAGACTTTAGGCACTTTAGTCCTGAAACTTGCCCGAGATGTTTCCCTATCCACCCAATGTTTGCATAAATCTTTCGGAAACTGACCTTGGTGAAGAAAGGACTTTGACAGAAATATTGAAACTGTATACTGAAAGAACTGTATTCAATCATATAGAACATTTCAAATTCTAATACTCAGGAACTTTCCCATTCTCTCTACAGAGTCTATTGATTTGTGTACTATATTTTATAGTAATCGATATGTTCCAAAAGGAGCATCCTGTCAGTTCCTTTGACCTAAAATATTTTGTAATTGCTCATTTCATCTTCAATTCATGGGTACGTATTAGACCATCCAACCTTATCGCCAAATTTGAAGTCGTCGCCATTAAATTGCTAAATCGCCAATTATGGCAATCCGGCAATGTAATTCTTTGATCTTTATCGCCAAATTTAAATCTGTCACCAATGAGTTACGAAACCGTTGGCGATCGTTGATAGAGACGGTCTAATACGTATGTACCCTACCATGTTCGTCCTCGAATAACAAGAATTATCTTAAATTGATTGACATGCCTTTCAGAGAACTGAAATTGCTTCCTTTACCCCAAGTGATTTATGAATATTTCTCAAATGTTTTTAATTTTATTTATAAAACGAACTTTATTTACTTATTAAGCACAATTTCCTTAATATTGTTCTCTATATGATATTATATAATAATACTTTTCTTTATCCTGTGTTACTCAATAAAAATTCTCTGATTTATCATGTCAGAACATCATGTTGATTTCGGGCTGAGGTTTTCTGGCGTCCACAAAAATCCTTAGGCGAAAAATAAACATTTTATTATCTGCATGAGCATCTAAAAAAATCAGCTTTTAATAACGCGTTGCCATTACATTTACAAAAGTTCTGATTTAAAAAAAATAAGTTAATGACTACAGCAAATAAAACAAATAGGAAATATGATATATTTTTAAACAATAAATGCGAGACAAAGTTTTGGGATCATTTGCAATATTAAAGTGACTCATTCAATGAAACCATTAAAATAATTAAAAATAAAACTTTACTTGTACAAGCACGTGGTGCCAGGCCATTCAAGAACTTGTGTTCTGGCATGATACATTGAAATATGCATAGCAGATTTCATTTTAATTTTTTTTACAACTTGTCTTTGAGTAGTTTGCTTCTTGCAGATTTTTATACATGGTGCTCTAAAATACCGTATGTATAAAAATAAAAACTCATTTAATCGAAGCTTCTAACTTCGATATTTATTAGACATAGAAATGAATTAAAAAGCCTTTCAATATAAAAAAAGGTTTTTTCCTTTCAATTAAAAGACTTTGAAAGGCTTTTACTTTTAATTTAAACTTGTCTGTAGCACTGATATTTTAAAAAAAAATCTTTTAATTTTTTTTATTAAAAATAAGGAACCAATTAATTAAACATGTAAAAACTACTTTTAATTATCGATATGAACAATAAATGCAATCCTAATCCTTAATTTTTTAAAAAGATGGTTTCTTTACATAATGGAAAATCTATTCAGGGAATCAAATTCGTTTAAATTCTGCAAACAAAGGATTGTGTCCTATTCATATCTGAATGTCATCCTCTATTTTATTTTTTCATCATTGTCTCTTTTGTGAAGGTTGCTATGGCAACAACCATTGAACTTTAGCGTATCCACCGAATAGTGCGTTTTGACGTAAATAAAAAAAATACAAAGATTCGTGATATAAAAAATATTTACAACCTGATTTATAAAGCATCATTAAGTAGATTTCACTTCTTTTATAATCCTTGAGTTATCTTAAAATAAAGAATTCAAGAATTTTATAGGTGTTAATCTTTCCAATTTGATAATAAATACCAGTATAAATATGAATGCGTCCTAAAAATTTTAAAAGACATTTGCTAAATAAATATTTTTATGAGAGGTATCTTTAATTCGAATAAATGGGGCGGGGGAGGGGGTATGTGATATATTTTTAATGTTATTTGTTTTTATTTCATTTCTTTAAAGGGTCTAAATAGGTTTCTTGTAGTAGTTTTAAAATTCTTGAAAATAAAGATAAGGTTTCGATTATGACTAAACAAAAGTTATGAAATGTAATGCACGATTACATTATCAAAATGTAGTTGTGCATTGCATTTTGTAATTAAAACAAATTAACATGTTGTAATTAAAACATATTTGTAAACAAAGACATTACATTTTTTTATTCAAAGCGTTACAAAATATGATGCTTTGAAATCTGCCGTAATACAATTAATTTTTCTGAAACTTTTCAAATTTACAAAATATATGCGAAACTTTCATGTTGTGCCATTAAAATTAAGAACTAATAATCATAAATAATATGAAAAAGTTTCTTGAATTCTCCATAAAACCATCAACTTAAAAAAAGGAAATATAGTATTAAATGATTTTAAAATGATATTACGAAACAACAAAGGATAACAGTTTTGATTTTGCACGCATTTTCTATTGAAAAACATTACACTATTTATGTTTTGAAATTTCATTCGAAATTTTATTCAACTGGTTTGAAACAACATAAAAAAGCAATTTTTTAAAAATGAATTCCGACTTAGGTTGTTTTCCTATGTAAGCTGTTGATTTTCTATGTAAAACAGATCAATACGCTCCATTTCGAAAGAAATACTCATACAAACTTTTAATAATGTCATTAATTATTTGCAACAAGTGTTTTTACAAAAAAAAATGTTTAAACATTTGTTTTTCGCTATGTTTCAGAAATTTTCGAAAATGAGACACAAAATTGTCTTCGCATAAATTTTTAATGCCCATAACTTCTTATCTAGATGATGGTTTTTAAAATAGGATCCAAATATTTCCCTTCTTTCAGCCTCTCCCTAATGTTACCG
The DNA here is from genome assembly GCA_026289955.1 of Argiope argentata. NCBI lineage: Eukaryota > Metazoa > Arthropoda > Arachnida > Araneae > Araneidae > Argiope > Argiope argentata. The sequence goes on along the minus strand of JAOUZG010030345.1, from coordinate 2,808,721 downwards.
GAAGACGGCTATTGTGTTTTACCCATTATTTCTACCCTTTACCCAACCCCACCCACCAGGTCAAATCTCCTCCGAGACATTTTACTGTGCCACAAATTACAGCTCCATAAGCTATTTAGTGTTGTTGTTACTAATGGCACTTGCCTTGGACAAGCCTCCGCTGATACTATCAGCAGATTTTAAGCCTAAGAAATGCTTCTCTTTGTTTTACAAGTAGCGCCATCTAGGGCCAAAACAACGATTTAGCTACTCACACGTGACAACCCTTTTCAGGGGGCGGATTTCATTCATGCAAATACATTCATTCATCTCAGATCGTAATTTAGATCTGGAACAGAGAACGATCACCTCTGACCCAGTACCCCCAGTGATATTACTCTCGATATGGAGGACTTTGCGACCACGCACAGATTTAACGAGCGCCAATCGCCATACACCGGGGAAATCTTTTGGCCGGTGAGTATCGAACTCGTAACTTAAGGAGTACGAGTCCAACGCTCTATCAACCAGGCCACCCCAGCTCCAGAATTTATTGGTAATTTTGGTAATTTACGTCCACCAATTCATCGATGTTCTTGCTATCCACCTTTAGCCACATAGTCTTTGGCAAAGGCCAAATCTTGTAGGTTAAAGTTCCGTAGGTACCATCAGAAACTCTCGGAATCGCGTTCGTCAACGCTATCCTACCAAAATTTATTCCATGAATATTTAAGAGCTCTCTTCAAACAAGTTCTCAAGACAAATTCATGACGATCAATTCAGAGCGTGACATCACGATGTTTCCTCATCAGTCACTCTACGGAACATCACTCGTTATGCTAGTCACTATTTTTTTTCCTTACACGAATCACTCATGATGAAAGGTTTTTTATTAAGAAAAGCGTGGCTAAAAAGTAAAACAGGATCTGTGATTTACATGTGAAAAAGATTAATCTTAACTGATCTTTCATTATAATTTCCTCCCGAATAACGTTCCTGAAAATACTTTCTATTTTGAAGAATAAGTTCGAACAACAGAAACTAAATATTCAATAAAATAGTTATATTTTTCTCAAGGTAACCAGAATTGAATTCAAAACTCATAAATATCCAATGAGAGAGGAAAAAAACACCGAGATAGGAAGCGAATATTGTATGAAAGTGAAAGCTAAAAGATCAGCACTCCAGGCCGATTGCTACTTCAGACCCTTGAAAGTCAAAAGGAGGAAAGATTTGTATTTGTCTTCAAATCAACCAATCAATTGTGTGCTCAGTTGGTTTTCGTGGCTACTTGGAGAACGGCCCCCAGATAAGGTTATCTTTCTTATTGGTATTTCCACTCTTGTTTTTATTATAGTATTTGCTTTTTCTTTTTCTTTTCATTGATTATTGAACTTTCTGAATCCCTAGTAGGTATAAAAATCTGGAAATAAAAAAAAGTTCAATTTTAAAAAAAGAAGAAAATTTAACTTTGAAATTATATCCAGGAAATACTGTAGCCCTAACAGAAAAAAAAACTTAAAACTTCAAAGAATTGGGTTGTAACATGAGTTTAAAAACATTTTTTTCGTACTTTTTTTCTCGAAAATGTTTGCTCTATTGCAAATTTGTTTTCAATGAAATCTTTGCTGTACATTTTATCTAGTGTAGTTTCATTTACTTAATTTGCTGAAAAACAGACGCAATAACACCCTTGTTTGCAATTCTAACTCTTACGCTACATGGCAAAAAAGGACTCTTTCCTTCAAGCTTGGACCCCCATTGAAACTTATAAACAATTTTTGAGCTAATGCCAGTCAACAAATTTTAGATTTAAGTTTAAAGAATAAAATTGTATAGTAATCTGAAAATTCTGGTGGAAGTATGGATTGCTGACTTTCTTACTTTGGATAATAGTATCCATAACTTAAAAGCATGCTTAAAGCATTCTGGATCCAAACTCAGTAGTAGTGGTTTATCAGAAATTTTCTGGCATATTCTATATTCTGTTTCCATCTTAGAGTCCTTAAGTGTAAATCTGGGAACTTTACGCAAGTAAATACCAGGATTACTAAGAATTTTTTTCAGAAGCCCTCAGATGAGCCTTTTGTGGTTCTTCATATAGCGAAGAAAATTTAAATGCATTTCCAACAACTTTATTTGTTTTTGACTGATTCAAAAACAAAATTTGACTCAGAAATACAATTTTAGTGACATCACATACTAAAATTTATTTAAATAAATCATTTGTTTTCTAAGCTTTTGTGTTTACATTTATTCGAGGTGACAGATCGGCAGATCTGAAGTGACTTCTTGATAGATTTTACTCAAAATTTAATACTGACCTACACATTAGACATTAAATCTATGAGCTAAATTTCATCTATTCAGCTCCTAGCATTTGATAGTTACCGAATTCATATGGCTGAAACAGATTTCCTGAAAATATATTTCATTCAAAATTCGTCAGAGAGCTACACATTTGATGCAAAAGATGATGTACCAAGTTTCATTCGTCTAGTTTATGATCTATGATCACATATATAATCCAAAGGATGAGGGTTTATTTTTGGATTCGTGATCGGCAAACGATTAATCTCTTGATAAATTCGATTCAAAATTTGATACTATTTAAACATTAAATCCGTGAACAAAGCTTTATTTAAGGGTCGGGATAGCTTGGTTGGTAGAGCATTGAACTCGTATTCCTTAGGTTACGAGTTTAAAACACACCGGCCAAGATTCCCCAAGTGTGTGGCGGCTGGCGCTCGTTGAATCTGTTCGTGGTCGCAAAGTCCTCTATATCGAGAGTAATATCATTGCGGGTACTGGGTCAGAGGTGATCGTTCTCTGCTCCAGATCTAAATTACGATCTGAGGTGAGTGAAAGAATTTGCGTGAATGAAGTCCGCCCCCTAAAAAGGGTTGTGACGGGTGTGTAGTTAAGTCGTACTCTTGGCCCTAGATGGTGCTACTTATAAAACAAGAGACGTCTATCTCCAGCTTAAAATCTGCCGATGTAACAGCAGGGCTTGACCATGACAAATGCCTTAAGTAACAACAACAGTTTTATTTATGCAAAACTTTCCATTTTCTAGATATTGAGTTCATATGTCCTGAGAATTGATTTCATTCAAAATTCGACAGAAATCTACGAATTTGGTGTAAAAGGCGATATACGTAATTTCATTCGTCTAGCTCAAATAGGTTTTTAAT
>JAOUZG010030345.1:2777509-2805148 GCA_026289955.1 Argiope argentata | reverse complement strand
CTATTAAAGTTTGAAGATTCAAATAATACAATAACTTTGATTTTAACCGGGTATATTTTCTGATAAAAAGGAAACTATTAAAAATTATTTTCTAACATTTTCTTTTCCAATGAAATTCGTTAAGAAATGCAATTTTGAACAATTAAATACTATTAAACCAAAATACAAAATTTAGAGAAAACGCAGCTGGTGTAATTCGAAGATAAATTCTGTATAATTTTAAAATATATTATTAAAATTGCACTATTAAGAATAGAAAGTTACAGAAATTTCAATAAAATTTCAATTTCTTTCAAAGACGTTTTATCAAAAAGGGATTTTTTTTGCACATGAATTGATTTTTTTTATTTGGCAGGTAGGAACGCATTAAACCTAAATCTAATATACAAATAATTTAACGAATCAATAGTCATAATAACGTAAATGAATTAATTAAGTAAAAGAAAGTAATTAAAGAATAGTTTTAATAAAATAATTAAATAATAGTAACAACAATAAAATAATAGACAGTTTCTCTGGTAAAAATTATAAATCGGAAAATTCATCTCTTTGCTAAGTTTCGTAGAAAACTTGCTTTAAAAAAAAGAAATGAAATTGAAAACTTTAATTCATTTTCTCCGCTTAGGGATATTTTATTATATTTCTTCATGTCTCTTTATTATTAATGAAGAAATTTTATTTTCATTGGAAATTAATGCTGATGGAACAGTGGACTTTGAAATAAGCAAAAATAGACAGAAGCATGGCATTTTATTTTTATCGTTTCCTAACCAAAATTTAAATTTATATTCAACTAAAATAATGCTATAAGATACATTGTTCAATAAAATGAATATTTCAAAAGTCTTCAGAAAAAAGTACATTTCTATTACCTTCATAAAATATATATTGTAATTATATTTAAACATCTTTAAAAGATTTTTGGTGTCTTAATTTTCGAAGAAATTATGTAGAATTTATAGTACTTATTTCGATTAACCATTAAAAGAAAAAAAGTATGCATTTTGTATTTCGCGTTTTATATATATATATATATAATTTAAAGTTAATTTAAGCTCCAAAAAAATTCTTTAAAAAATTCAGTAAGCATGTACAAAAATATTTCTAAAAAATTAGAATTTAATTGAAATTATAAAATCGTACGAAATTTACTCAGAATAAATTTATTTTCGATAATAAAAGGAAAAATAATAGAAACCATTTAAAATTGAGTCGCAATGAATAGTTGGGAATTTAAAAAAAATGACATGCCTTTTAATTTTTAAAAATAATGTTGCGTTGTAAAATATTTTTTAAAACAAATTAGGATATTTATACTTTGATACGTAGGTATAAAAAATTCATACCCTATGCTAAAAATTAGCTTAAAGCCCTAATAGAGATCATCATTTCCTTAATCTATAATGAAATTTGACAAGTGTTATTCAAATATAAGCAAATAACTCATAAAATTATTTAACAACAAAGTAACATTTATTAATAGTTCATCTTCAGTCATACATTTCTACCTTTCCCTAAATCTGATAAAAATGATTCTTTGAAATGAAAATAATCGCTTTTATTTTTAAACGATTATTATGAAATCATCTTAGGAAAACTCTTTCTGTAAACTTTATCTCAATTCTTATGCTGTTTTTTAAAATTCGCTTGATGTCATAATCACGAATTCGTATAAATATGCCTAAAAACAAAGAGAATCTACGAGTAAAAATAATGAATTAAATTTTAATGAGAAAATAACTTTTTGAAATACTCTTGAGAAGATAACAAAGGTTTAAATTCTTAACTACAACTTGTTTTGCAACGTAGTATTTTATTATTCTATTTCACTGCAAACTGAAAAAAGTTAAACAAATGTATTATCAAGAAATTTTGTGAAAAAATGTTTGGAATGAGAACTTTTTTTAAAAATCTGGTATAATTTCAGGAAAAAAATAATTGGGAAAAATCCGAACTAATATATTAGATGGTGGAAAGAGTTTTCATGATAATTTCGATATTCTGGAATTCGAAATTCAATTTTTTAAAACAATATATATATATGTATCACTACCAATTTTTTGAAATCCAAAAATTGGTATTTTTTCATTAGCTGAGTGGCAGCGAAAATTTGCCAAATAATATAGAATTTCGTCAAATTTCCTACAGTGATTTTAAAGCGAAAAATCGCCAAATGATGTATAATTCCACCAAATTTTTTTAGCGATTTTTCATTGCCACCCAATTAACGGGAAAGTACCAAAAATTTACTTAAAACTTAAGTTAATTAAAAATTAAAACAGTTTTTGTCTTTATATACTTTATATTTTTCTTCTCTAATTTTAATAGATTTTTAAAATCTACTTTGATACCCTAACTCAGACAATGATTTAATTCTTGAAATAAAATCAAAACTATTTTTATTGTCCCATCGAGCAATAAATTACGTGTTTTCAACAATATTAGAGTTAAGAAAATAGGTTGTTTCAATTTGAACATTATTACCGAAGTAGGATTTTCATCCCGTTTTTATTTCGGAAAATGGGGTTTCTAATTTACAGCTGCAGCAATATTCAGTATATATTGATTGCTTTAAATTTGTATTTTTCAGTCTGGTCAAATAACAAAGTGGAATTTTAAAAGGTATTTTATATTTTAATAGTTTCAAAACCAAGAACTAAAAATACCATTTGATTGCCAAAGGTGCCTAGCATTCCAAAAATACGGTATCTTTTATTTTAAAACCTTGAATTTCCTAACTATATTTATACACAAATAAACTAGTAAACTATACGACATAACTTTCATAAAATAGTAAATTCGCTTTTCCCTTTCTTTCTGAATTGCTTTAGGGAACGATACGATTTGCATTTGTGTTACAAAACGCCTAGAAGTAAATCAGATACGGATTATGACCCATTCATGCGAAACCAAACAACGGGGAAAGCTGGCATACTTTTCTATAAGCTCAAAGAACAACAGAATGGGTAATAAAACCGATAACTCTTCAAGAGACTCATAAAAGACATCAAATATGGTTTCTTTACGCACATAAGTAAGTTATCTTACACTCTACTGATGCTTCTTAGTATTTGTCTTGTCTCGTTTTAGAAATTTTTTAAATATAAACAACCAAAGATTCATAATTTGCATTAAAGACTGCACAGTCTTCGGATATTTATAATTTGCTGCATTGTATGTTTTTTTACATACAATCTATATCAGCAACTGATGAATAATATTAATGAGTATTTGAAGAGTAGATTTCCATTTAAGGATTTATTGTCAGTGTATCTTTATAACTAAGCAACACTGTGTGATTTTTGTTTTTCCTAAGTTATTCAAATGAATATTTCCAATATTTGATAAATTTTTGCTCTAAAATTGTGTTTTTGAAACTTCCAAGCCAGTTATTGCGCTTTCTATTAAGAAAACTTAGAAATCGACGAATTTCAACTTTTTTTCAGTAGGTAGGTTGTAATTTTATCAGTTTTATCAGTAAAATGGTATCATTTCTGTTCCTTTGAGACTATCCATAAGAATATGTCTATCTTTCAAATGATTTTTACATTAAATCCCCTTGAGCCGGTGGCCTGACATAGGGGTAGTGCATCTTCTCGTAATCTGGATCTCCCGGGGAAGCCGATTCGGGCATAGTTATTCTTCTGTGCTCTAGATCTTCTGTGTGAGGTGTAGGAATGGGCCCCCTTGTAAAAAGGGGCTGTACAAGCGGATGTGATACATGAAGTAGCTAAGTCGTGCTCTTGACCCTAGCTGGCGCCACTGAAAAAAACAAGAAACGCTCACTCGACTTAAATTGCGGACAGATGTGTCAGCGGGCGTGTAACATGACATAAGTAAAAGCAACGACCTCCTTATGATTGATTTTTTAATTAAAACTGTACATTTTGGAGCTCCTATGTCAATAGAACTCTTTTTAAAAATCTCAACATTTGGACCGCATGCAAGAAATATGGCGATCCCCACTTTTTTTCTTCCTAAATGGTACTAAGTTCTTTGAATCAATAGCATCTGTTAAATCGTTTTTGATACTAATCAGATTCATTTAAATGTAGTAATCAGCACATTCGAAACAATATGATTAATTGACAAATAATGATAACCATAAGATTAATGGATAGATTCATTAACAAGTTATTTTTAAATTATCAAATAACAAACTTATCTTTTGTAACTATTATCTTTATTCTAATGATCTGTACCTGAAAAATAATAGATTTAAAATGTAACATGCAATTTTAATGCGATAGTTCTTAATTTTCAAAATTAATACTCCTTTGAAAGTAATTGTTCTTTGCAATACTGAATGTTAATTTTCATACATGATTCTTAACCAACTAAAGATAATAATTTTATTGTTAATTTATCTTCATGACAAGAAAGTACAGAAGTCAATTATTCCTATTTCAAAATTTATTTTCTTAAAAAGTAGAATTCCCGATTTTAATATTTAAGCATAAATTAGTCGACTATTTCATTTTTTATATTTAATATATGTAATAAATATTTTTATAATTACGCATAGATGAAACACATAAATATTACATAATCTTGAAATATTTTAAATAATATTTATTTCTTTATCAACTGATTTAACAGCAATTCGAATTTTTTTTCTCAAAAATAAACATTTCCATATTTTTAACGGCAACTTTCATTCTAAACTAGATATGAAATGTTATTTTAAAATTAATTTATAATTAATGTCAGTAAGCAGAAATCTTATTTTGAAATGTATTTTTGATTGCAAGATGCAGTAAAGAAAAAAGAAACATAATTTGCGAATCTAAAATGGGTTTATATAATCAAATTAAAATGCATGATATTTGAAATGTTTAGTTTAGTTTAATCATATTAACGTTCCATCTTAAAGCAACACTGGGGCTATTTTGAGACGTACCTCGTAATTTTGAACCATTGTTAGATGGTGAGGACGACACCTGAGATGGTACTAGATTTTGACGAATCTTCACGTTTCAGATCTCCTTGGAGATAGTGGTATCATGATCTCTTGATAAGGACTGATCAGTTCCGGGTTCGAGACCCGGTTCCACAAAGGAACCGTCTTGTAAGATGGGTCTTGTGTACATTATATCCCTCGGGGTAAAATGTCCTCTCTCTGGTAAGGTACGGAAGATTGGAAATTGGGTAGCAGATCAGGTGTCATTTTCGAGGTTGGACCTCTATTCGAAATTACAAAGTCCGATCCAAAATAGCACTTGTGTTGCTTTAAAACGGGAAGTTAATATAGCTAACTAACTCATACCTCCTTGAGTTGTATTCACTATCTTACACACGGTCGAAGATGTTATGTTGATCGAAAATGATAAAAAATTATTAGGGAGTAATATTTAGAAAACATGTATTTTTCTGTTAACCTGGTGCCCGCGAAATAATGTAGAATTCCGCCAAATTGCTTTGGAGAGTTATCGAAAACGCCCGACTAACGGAAAAGTACCGACAACTTTTATTGTAAAATTTCGAGAAGACCACTCTCTTTGGTTTTCTACTTGATCTCTAAACCTTATTTTTAAATAGAAACATGAAGCTGTTCTGTTATTTTGTATTCTTTATGTGTCTATTTAATCGAATAGTTCTAAGTCCCTTTTTATATTCTATAAAGGCGATAGCATGCGCAAGCACATTTTTACAGAGACAATGAAATTGTTAACGATCCTTTGTTCTTTCTTTATTTCTCTGTCTGATCAAGCATTTCTACATTCTCTGCAAAATGTAATCAAGACACACTCACGGGTAACATTCAAAGTATTTCAAATCAACCGTTAGACAATTTTACAATCGGCTAATCATCAAGGGCACTCCCGATTTAGTATTTATTGCTTTCACTGAATACTTTTATTTCAACAAATATTTTTCACGAACAGAATATAAAAGGCACCACAGGCTTTCCTAAAACCTGCAATCATTTATACAAAAATCCGCTTTATTATCGCTTTTGTATTGGCTAAAATATTAATAAAACTAAATACTCGGTTATATTTAATTCGTGTAACTATCAAAAAAATTTTAGCTTTTATTTCAATATATTTATAAATGCATTTCTTGTTTGTTATGAATATTACATAAAATGGTGCGTAATTTATTTATATACATTTGTAACTCTAATTGGGATCCAGTAGATAATTTCTGTACTGCTATAGACATATATTTCTCAACTTAAAAAATGCTTCAAATGACGTGAAAATCGATATTTAATGTTGTTTAACTAAATAAAAGTACTTCTAAAACATGGATAAAGATTATGAAATATACTTGTTATACATTCTATACGACTTATATTCAGTAAAATATATTAAATGGTATTTTGTAAAGTATTACTAAAATTAGGTAATGTAATAGTTAATTATATTACTTGCGTTATATTCAATTAAATATAATTCATTCATTAATACTTTAAACAAAAAGGTTGCACTTTTCAAAAATGTTGCAAAACTGATTTAATTATTAAGCTTAGAATATCGTGATTTTAAGCTACTTTAAGCCTATAATCCTGCAAAAGATCCCTTGTTCGATGGACTGCTTGCAAAGAAACAGTTATCGAGTGGCCTAAAAGAATGATAATCTTAACTTTATAAATGCCGTTTGTAATTACATTAAACGAAAACTTCTTTATTTTAAATGACCCTTTGTATAAAATATTTTATTAAATATGGCTGATTGATACAGATGATTGTATAAAATTTTAGATCTCGAAACTTTTTCAGCAATATATTTATTTACGAAAATGAATGGAAAGGAAAGAAAGATTAAGGAAAAAAATTCTTTACATTCATTTAAAGCGTTTATCATGTCAGAAATTAATACCTCAAACAATTTTGTACATAATCTCAAACAATTTTGAAATTAATCATTTGGATACAATTAGAATAACTATATTAAAAAGATTAAACAATATCTAAAGCATTTAATTTTGTAATTATTTGTCACAATTATATTAATATTGAAGAAAAAGAAAATGATACATTAGTGTCCTTTTTACCCTTGTCTTGGTTGTACTACAGAAAAAATACGTAGAAAAACTACGAAATTTGGTGCAAATATATTCATCTTAATTTTCGGAATTCGTATACCTTTACTTAGTTCTGAAACATTTTATAAATTGCATATTTTTGTTACAGTTTAAGTTTCATTCAATTTTTCATACGTTAATAAAATACTTTTTATTCACCCACTCAAGTTTAATTACAATGCTTTAAAACTTGAAGTGAATGACACTTGATGTTAATACTGTTTTTTAAAATATTAATTCATTAATTTGGATAATATTTTTTGATTAAAAACTGTTTTTCCGCCAAAATTCTTCATTTCACAACAGCCAAATGAGTTTGTTTGATTTTTCATGTAAATGAGCTTAGTCTTAACATTTTTTCGACCGATTATTTCAAACAATTCTGTTTATATTCTTAGTTTTTGAATCCTTTAAAATTAAACATTGATAATTCATCGATTTTTCGGATTCATTTTGAAGTACTTTTGAATTAAAATAAAACAGAATAAAGGAAACTAAAAATTTATTGTCAACACACCCCAACTGGCGTAGAAAATTCACGCTTTTGCATTACCGTAACTGACGTTAAAAATTAACGCATGGCCAGAGTGCTCTTATTGCTGAGAACTGTATTTTCAATAGATACGGACTTAGTTTTGATTAATTAGTTCTCTGCTTTGTTTGAGTTCAGGACACACTGAAAATAGATTGATTTTATGTTAGTTTTTGCTTTTATAATTAAAATGTATTTATGTTAGTTGCACATTTTTTGTATATAATTTTTTAAAAAAGTTTAAATTTTAAAAAATTGGTGTCATAAGTAGAAATTGATTATAAAAGAAAATTTATATTATTTGTTGAGAATGATTTTGAATTTAATTAATCAGTAGAGTTCTCGATGATAACCATTTCATTCAACTGATCTAACTGATAACAATGTCTTAAAATGCTGGAAAAATAAGTTCAAAATTATATTGAAAAACATTACACTCAGAGGATTTATCTTCTGTTTAAAATAAACTTATAAAAAAAGCTTACACTTTTTTTCGCAGTTATTCTTAGGAATCTATTTAAAATAATAATTTGTTACGTTAAAATCTTCATGAATCATAACTTTCTTATTAACTCTTTTATTTTTTTACCATTGTAAAAAGAATTTCTTAACATGTCTTCATAAATCGAGAATAGACTCTAAACTATAAATTACTTTAAGCTCTCTATTCAACTCCTTTTACTTAAATTTTGGAATGTCAAAAATTCAAATTCCCTGTCAAATTAAGAAAATTACCTTTTACATATATATAATGAAGTTAAACTTTTAAAAGGTCAAAGTTCGTCCGATTCTTCAAAACGCTATTTTCTGACTTATTTCCACAAACGAGTAATATAAATTCATTACAAAATAGTGGCATGCAAACTTGAATTACATTCTTTTTTATTGTTGGAAAATTAAAAAGTTTGATCAAATTTCTAAGGAAAAATTTAATGTTAGTATTTTCCTAGAAACTCAATTAAATAATCCAAAATGTATTGATATGTTAATTTATTTTTAGATTAGAAAATTGCCTGCTACAAAATTTCAAACAAAATAAATGTATCAGTGACTCACAAATCAGATTTAATCTAGAATACATGATTCTAAATTTAAAATGGCGATTCACTCCGAAATATCTTAAGGTGTTAACGTTTTAGTCTTACTTCGTCTATTTTTTGTTTTATTTTCAGAATTCAGACGTAATTAATTAGCAATAATAATATGTGCGCAGAGAATAATTGTATTTAATATCATTGCAACAAAAAGGTTATAACTAAAACAATGGAAAGCCTTTTAGCATAATATATTTAAAAAATTTTTTTTTAATTTATTAAAAGTAAACAGAGTAGACTTTAATAAAAGTGGTAATTAAGAAAATCTTTCTTCTTTTTTAATTTTTAAGGGGCATTAAAATCTTTAAACAAATGCCTTTGGTTTCTTTCCTTTTTAATTAAAAATCAAATTAAAATTTTGAATGACACTTCCAGGCGATCTCGTACTCTTGTGTTTACCCAAAACGTAACAAAGTGATAAATTTTTGTCCGTCCTGTTGACAGAACCTTTATTTTTAGCATTTATTATGTAGGAACATTTATTATTATATTAAGCATTTATTATGTAAGAACATTTATTTTTTTAAAAGATTTTTTATCAAAAAATCTGACGATGCAACGTATCAATAATCAGATATTTCATAGGATAATAAAAAAGTTTTCATCATGTTAAAACAAGCAAAATTAAAATTTTAAAGGAGATGATATGATATAGACTAAAAACGCTAACCGAAAGAGGTAAAATTAATTAACTCTTTAAAGAAGATTATATGAAATAGACTGGAAATGCTAACCGAATGAGGTAAAATTAACATTATCAGGGAGATGATATGAAATACGGCCGGAAATTCTGGCCGAATGATTTAGGAGGCGCTGTCCATCAGTATTACTTTTAAATTTCTGATTATTACAGTGTATGAAATTTGCACGGAAAATATTTTTTATCTGCACAGAGCATGTATTTTAGTTATATTGTGTTTGATAACAACGGAAGAGCAGAAGAATGACTTATGTACAAAGATACTCAAACATACGGACATCCATCACTGATGGTGAAGTTATGCAGTTACTTCAATTCAACTAGTTCCCGTGTACATTTTCTCCACAGACAAAGTACTGTGAAATAAAGAGTTTCCCCTCGCAACTAGCTAATTATTTCTCGTACTCTTACATCTTACGCTGATCCATTTCTGGTCACACATCTCTAAGCGATAATGACTTGTTTGGTCAATAAAATATATATTTAGCACATTTCATTACGCGCATTGTATCTTTTAACAAGCATTTCTATTTTCTCTTAAAATTAATTGTGTTTCAAATAACTCATAATTCAATTTTTCAGGTTCCCTTTACAACAATCAACAGTAAACTTCTCATCTAAAGACCTAAACATCAACTGCCATCATTTTCATCCAAACATCAGTCTATTGAAAAATGGAGCACATCGTGAAGGATGTATTCGGAGTTGTGGACTATATTGTATTTGCCATCATGCTCTTGATATCAGCAGGGGTCGGCGTATGGTACGCCATAGCCGATCGTAAAAAAACTGACACGCAGGAATTCCTGATGGGCGGCCGTTCCCTCAGCGTTTTCCCTGTGGCCATGTCAGTATTGGCCAGCTTCATGTCAGCCATCACGTTGCTCGGTACACCAGCAGAAGTGTACCGCTACGGTACGCAGTACATAATTATCAATATCGCATTCTGTTTCGTGGTTCCAGCCACAGCATATCTCTACCTACCCGTCTTCTACAACCTGGGAGTCACAAGTGCTTATGAGGTAAGCATTTTGACCTTTGCTTAGTAAGTAAAGAAGTTGCCCTCTAACAAATTTTAGAATTTTTAACCATTGATCCTGGTCTTATCGAAAAACGCTAGTTTGTGGTTATGCACATTTTTCTAGAACGTGATAATCATGTTTCTTTCAATAGTTTACAGGAGATTTTTTGCAGAAAGAATTTTTTTAATTTCATTTTTATAATTCTGGTTTTTATTTTTCAATTTTTGATTATAAATAAAAAAAAATATTTCCTTTCACAGGGGTAGTCTATTTTTTTAAAAAACTTACGCTATCTCCAGTTGAAAATGAAAGACAATACTCCTTTTAAAACGGATCCAAAGAAAACATTTCCCAGGACCCTAACTGTCGTATATTGAATTTTAACCAAGAGATGGCGCCACTGGAAAATTCATTTCATTGCCTACAAATAATTTCTTGTATTTCAATTCAAAGAATTTTTTAATATTAATTTTAAAATATAATTTTTTTTGTGTATTTTACATGACTTTAAAGTTCCCATAAGATAGCAGTATATCGTTAGTTCCCATAAAATAAGTTTTTGCAAAATGACTACAAAGCTAAGATTTGTGTAACCACTTTGAAGTTGGATGCCATTGCTATTATTTCATTACTTGGATTAACCCATTTTTCAACTTTATCTGTTCCTTGTAAACATGACTTTCCGTTAAACCTGTTTTTATCGTTTTATAAATTGCTGCTTATTGTTAATTGTTCTGTCTTTTCTCTCGAGGCGAATTCAAATCTATGAAAGGAAGTTGTATCTGAAGAGCAGAATCTCAAATCGATATTTTGAGAAAGGGCAGAAATTTAATAACCCTTAGAGAGAGTTTTGTTGAAATTTTCTGGTAAAACAATTAGGACAGTTGCTTTTCTTTTTTAACTTGTTTCTATCTTTCTGGATTATCTTATAGTCCATTCTATTATTCATCAATAACTTCAATTACTTGCTAGTGTCCTTTTCAAATCAGCCAATAGTGCCTCAGGATACTTCAGAGCTATTAGTAGTTGTTTTGGAAAAACTTATTGGTCCATTCAGATTATAATTTGAAATGGTAAAAATACACAATGGCATTTTTATTTCTTTAAATCATTGGTTTGTCCGTTCGGAATAGGTCACTAGATCAGTTGAATTGATATTGTATCGGTCAAAAGAAGGGAGGAGAAGTGAAGTCAAAATATCAGACTTTCAAATCTAAATAAAATTATATTAAACTGTAAAATTAATCTTAAATATAAAAGTTATTGTTGTTTTTAAAACAACAATAACTTTTACTTTTAAATGGGAATAACCATCGAGTTTTAGTAGAGATTAATTAAGTCGGGTGTTAATATTTTAGAAAAAGATAAATTTTGAAAACTCTTTTAATTAATATTTTAATTTGCGCTAAATTCTTGAATGAAGGATTCTTTATTGGAGATAATAATTGGTAAATTGTATTAAATTTTGAACGAAATAATTCAAAGAAAGCCTCTCTCTATATATTTGTCAGAGTGCAAATATGCATTATAGCTGCAAAACGAAGAGAGCTCGATGAAAAAGGATATATAAGTTCATTGTAACGTCTTGGACAGGGGTAACTGGTGAGTTGCACCGAAAACAAACTCAGGTCTTTGAGAAATAAAAATGTATTTTTTCCTAGTTATACTAGATATATATTACACACAGTTACAGATTTTCTTGATTAATTAGGTTACAAGCGCATAACTAGAATCAGATCAGAGTTCCACTAGAGAAAGGTGCTATGTTTCAGATAAGCAAGAAATCTCTGCTCGAGATGAAGAGATAAGACGTATTTCGTGAACTCCCTCAAGATTCACTCAGAGGTTTGGGATTTATCCGTTCTTTGATTAACTTGATGGGAGTGCCGGAATCGTAAGTTGATGAATTCGCTGGAAGAGCAGCTCAGAAGACAAAGCTGTCTAACTAATTGAAGTTCTCCCAAAGTTCTGATGAGCTTTCATACTTTCGGCGGGTCGCATGGCGATCCAAATGTGATTCACGAAGTTCAAATGAACTTCTCGGGGGCTCAATCTACAAGGTGAGGCTGTCAACTTCTTCCCTGAGAATTTCAAGCAGAATTACAAGCTGACTTCTCGGTGCTCCAATAACTAACGCTCTCTTGGTCGTCAGCCGTCTTCCTTCTCTCTCCTCCTATCTTTTACCGTCTCCTTTTTATTTGGGTCTCGTAGGCCAGTATCCAACGACAAATGATCAATCAGCATATTTCCCAATTTTAATTGGATCATCTGACCTTAGATACCTTCCCAATCAAATGAGAGGGGAACGGATCGATTTGCAACTCACAGATGGCCGACCCTCTCCTTGACTGGAGTGGTCTTCTAAATTAAAACAAGGATTATTTGCCGCCGAACCCCCTTTATCATTTTGAACGACGGGCGTCTCTTAACACATGTCCATTCCATTTGAGACCACACAAGGCTCTCAGACATATCTGAGTTTAGCTCGAGAGCTGTAATTCGCCATGAGTACCAGATGTCTACATTCGTTTGGTATTAACAAATTTTTCCGTTATCAATAAATTCTTCAGCTATCAAGGGGTTTTTATTCCTGAGAAACTTAGTTCGTTAGAGTTGTCTCCGTCGCTTTTCTGAAGTTGTCGCATCATCATCTACATTAAGGTTTCACGTTCACTCTACAACAGAATTTTTCATGGTCCCATCTATTAGTCTACATTTTCTCATGCATGTAAACGCGATAATTCGAAAATATAATGATTAAATATAGGAAATTTAATGTTATCTTGAAATTACAACTGCAATTTTATGTCTTAATTTGGTTGAAAAAAAAGGTATTTAAACTACATATGGAGTTTTCTGGCACATTATATTCAGTTCAAATCAAAAAATCAATCCATCATAAATATGGTACATCAGTTAATGCATAAATGGCGAGCACTTTTGATATCTCCATAACAAAATTATTCCAGCTCTATTATTGTTCTTTCCAGCTTTCTTTTTAAAGGTTTAAGTAAAAGTTTTAATAAATTTATAATATTTGGCAACCAGTTGTTTCATCGTATTATTATGATATCTTCACGTTTGTAACATATAAAAAAATTCTTAAATTATTCATTATTTTCAAACAATTAAACTAATTAGAAAATGTAACTTTTTTCGTTCGTTTCAAATCAAAATAGAGAAGCATCTAATTATGACTTTTTAGGAAATACCATTTTTAATTACTGATTGCTTCTTTAATCTTTGAAGTTGGTTGGGCCAAAGATTCACTATTGCTTCGGTTCAGGAGTTTTCATTGATTTATCTCTTTTTTTCATAAATTATCATTCAAAGAGATACCTATTGCTTCCAAAAGACTCAAAATAATTACGAGGCGTATTATTATCAGACATAGGAGAAAATTTTTAAATTTATATTTTTATTACAAAATTTATACTATAAAGTATTATTTAAATATTGATTTATTTAAGCATTTTTGTAAGCATTAATTTATGACAGAACTTTAATCAGCGTTACTTTGATAGCCTTATATCAGCTTATTGCGAACAATAACTCTCCTAATAAAGTACAGTTCTTGGCCATTAAAATCTCGGAAATCTGGGTAATCAATTCCAATTTCAGCATTTTCTTTAGTAGCAATGTAATTTCCGCTCCCTAGAATAGATAGCTAATGCAATAAGCAGGATAGTTCCTCCTTAATTTTTAAAAAAGGAAAAAAAATCTCTAAATTAGATTGATACAA
This sequence comes from Argiope argentata, assembly GCA_026289955.1. Lineage (NCBI taxonomy): Eukaryota > Metazoa > Arthropoda > Arachnida > Araneae > Araneidae > Argiope > Argiope argentata. Next base: position 2,791,028 of record JAOUZG010030345.1, on the reverse strand, counting down.
CAATTTATACGGTTTGTAATGCAATGTAATTAATTTCAAAATAAGGCCGTCTAATGTTGACAAGATATTTTTAATTGATTAAAATTCTAATAAACATTTCAAAAAAATCTTTTCGAAGTCTACGATTTTCATCTTTTAAAATCTATATATTCCAAATTTGATTGCTGCAAATTCCATAGTGAGGCATTCAAAGAGCCAATACGCACACAAGCATCCTTCTTGAAGCCGAATTTGAAATTGCATAAATTTTAAATCCTCCCATTTTTCAAGATTCTGAAAATTAAGACATTTATATTTCAGTTATAATTGAAAAAGAAAACTTCTACACGATTGCGTATTTAGTAATTGAATAAACTAAAAAAATACTTACTACATTCAATATTCTTTAGTTCAACATTGATTACTATAAAATTTTCTTACATTTATTATAAATGAAAAAACTAAAAATGTTCTAACATTTTATTCTAAACTCTAAATGGACTTTTTATTTGATATAAAATGGATAATGTTATATTTAGTTCCAATAAAATCCAGAAAAAAAAACTTTAAATAAACAAAAAACTTTCAGAATTATAAAAAGCAGCTTAAAGAGCACTAGCGAGTTAACAGAGATTTTTATTGAAAAAAATTTATTGATATATTTATAAAAAGACATTTTTTTTCTATTTCAATAGAATCGTCTATATTTTAGAATGTTTAGAAATAATTATTTCAAAATGGCTTCTAACAATATCCTGCTGTTTATTCGAAGATGTTTGGAAAATTCTTGAGTTTTCCGTATTTGCGCTTTGTAGCCTAAAAACAAGAAATCATAAACGTTCGAAATGCATATATACAATTCTATGAAAAGAATATATGCAATTCTATGATATGAATATATGATATTCTATGAAATGCATATATGCCAAATTTTAAATCCGAAACGGGCGAATTTTATTTCTTCACGGTATTTCCTTCTTCCTAAGTAAAAAGAATTTCATGCAATTTAATATTCAGGCTGAAAGCATTTCCAAAGAGACCGTTGCCATTCTACACTTAGCAATCTTTCAATAAAATAAAAATACATTTATTTCGTCGTCATCTCCTATCTTAAACTTGACCTTTCATCTCAAAAAGGACGCAGGGTATTTATATTTTTCTAATATAAAATTTCTTAAGATGTTTATAAACGTGGACATTGATCGTTTTAAAAAGATTGCTTAATCTGTTTTATAATATGAACTTAAGAAAATCTTTCATGATAAAAACAATTCGTTTGTCCAAAGACTACTTTTCATCTTAACGATAATCTAATATATGTTTTCAAAGTAAAGAGAGTTTAATATCTGTATATTACCACTTGAAAATACATAGCAAAATAAGCAAAGATACTCATACTAGGTATCAATTATGGAAATAATAAGTTACGTCATTTTCTGTAACGCGTTCCGTTATATTAAAGTTGGAAAATATTTATAAGCTTATCTTTTCGTTTAACTGTTATACGACAAGAAAAATTATTTACTAGACCGTGAAGGTTGCTTTTCAAGGCTGTGATTTATTTAATAAATAAAATATTTGACGTTTCGAGTATCTAAAACTCTTGAAGGTTTTCGGTAATGTATCATTATCTGCAAATACTTTGAAAGAAAAATACAAACATAATCCGGTTCTTAAATTTTCAGAACCAGAGAAGAAATAAAAATAGAATAGTCCTTTAACAATAGACCAATATACTTTAAAAAGCTTTTCTTTTCTCGTTTTTATTTTATTTATTAATTAATTCTTTGGATTTAAAAAATGTGATCTGATATTTCGCCATTTTTTAAATAGAAATCAAATGATTTTTCTTTGTCTCTGAATAAACCCTAAGTTCCATACATATAAAAACCAACACATGTACTATAACATTATTTTTATTATTTTATTGAAAATCGTATTCTGATTTTGACCGTTATGTTTTATTAAAATAATAATATGAGTTATTATTTTTTGTTCTGAAAGGTAATCAAACCTCAGTTGAAAGGTTAATATTTTCAAAATTTATGTGCAAATATTCAGTTATTTCAACAGTTATAGTATATTAACATAGTAATTAAACTATTAACATTTGTTCAAAAACATAGTTTTAATTACAAAGAAACTGTAAATATTTGTTAAATTTATATGCAGCTACCCAATTATTTTGATCGTTAGGATCTACTAATCAGTTTAATAATCTTTGTTCAAAAAAGTAGCCTTACATTAGGAAGGCTGATAAATATTTCAGAATTTTATATGCAAATATTTGATAAAAAGTTCAATGGAATGAATTGAAATGCTCCAAAAAATAATTTAATACTTATTAATTACTTTCAAAAAATATTTCCAGTTATAAAACCCACATCTTTTTAGACACATTTGCCTATAAATCAACTAAGGTAGCTAAATACTACGTCTCTGTTAAAGAAGCATTCGAAGATTATTTTAGAAGCAACGACGGATCTAAGAAATATTTTATTTATTTATATTAAATATGAATTTTATGGTAGGAGTATATTTCCAATTACAAGCACGAAATTGTTATTGAAAAATGTTTATAGATTTCCATTTATTCATCATACAGCTCAACAAAGAATCCGCCCTACCAGAATATTTTTATTTATAAATGTTAATAAATACTAACTTCATTGGGGCGTGAAGTAGGATGTTAATTATGCAAGATAATTACTTTTTAAATATATATCGATATATTTGATTTAAATAATGTTGTAGAGAAATTTATTGTATGTAAGAGCGTAAAGAAAGCGCGTTTTCTACAACCTACAATGGTACATTTTGCATAACATAATGAAATCAAACAAACATCGAAAGAAATATTTTTAACATATGTCGCAGAACACATATATTCGCTTTTATTAGTAGTAAAGTTTAAAATTTGAAAATAATTTAAAATTGCTTGCATGTTCTGATAACATCTGATAAAATGTAATGAGAAGATTCTACTTCAACGATAACTTTGAACTTTAAATTCAGAATTACAATTTTAATAAAAAGACCATCATGGGATTTTTTCCCTTGCTTGTTTGTTTCGATGTTTTTTAAAAAATTATCACCATAATTGAAAATTCTTTTTAAAAAATGTTTTCCATTTAAATTGTTCACTAGTTTAAAAATTTCCATCAGATGTCAATTATATAGAGAAATTTGTTTCCAAATAAAAGTAATGAGAAATAAGAAGTCAAAAAGCTTCAAAAATTTGATTCTAATGATAGAAAAATAGTTTGGACTTTGGCCGTGAAATTATGTTTATCGGGGTAATAGCCTCGATCAATTGCTTACAAAGAATTTTAAAATGAGGTCGAAAATCGAAGGTTTATTTTTTTTTCTTTAGATCGTGAAACGTCTTTTTTTTCTTTCACTTAAGGTTTTTCTTTCAATGTTTTCATTTCTGTTGGTTACAGTCTGGAATTTTTCAGTATACTTTGGATGATTCTATCTTTTTTTAAACCTGAAATATTTTTCATCATACAATGAATTCAAGCCAGATCCGAATGAAATATTTTAAAATAGTTTGTCGTATAAACCGATTCTGAAACTAAGAATTGCAATCATATCGCCGAAAAAATTCGAATTACTAAATAAATGAAGGTATTCTTAAATCTTCTCTAAACTCTCTTCTTTAACTTTTTTATTTTATTTTCTAACAATTTAATTCTTGCTGTAATTTCTTCTTTGTTATTTATATATTTTTATTATTATTGGAATTAATCGTCTAATATTTCTGAATTTTTTTCAAATTTTTGCAGCAGCTTTTTTTTTATTCCGGATATTTCTTTTTTTTAATAGAAAAAATTATTAAATGTGTAAGTTCTAATATAATACGCTATTGTTGCTATGGCGACAACTATCAATTAATCACTTTCGAAGAATCCGCTGTGTCTATGTAACCAGCCTTTAACGAGTTTAAATTCGATTTACAGTTTATAATTCCTCTGTATATATAATCCAAAAAAAGATAGATTATTTGCTGTAAGTTCGGTTAAACATATATAAATAAAACTAACTCTGCGCACGTGAGCAAACTCCACGCTGCCGTTTAAGAGTTGTATTTGGAATAAAATAACATTCGACTGTTTACTCGAACAAAATTGTTCATTTCATTCATGTATCCTTTCGAAAGTTTCTCTCAACAATATATTATTTAGCCTTGCAACACAACTTGCTGAATATGAAAAATAATTCCAGAATCTTTGAAATGTAAACAATCTGAGAAGAATATTTCAAAATAAATTAGAGTATATTTAAACTTGCTTGTTTTGGCTAAGCGATACTTATATTAATAAAATCCATATATCTTACAGGCTGCTGATGAAGTAAATTAAATGAATGTCAAAACATTTATGTGACGTTATTAATAAACATTTCTCGTTTTCTTAAAAATTATGATATCAACAATGTGCATATGTATCGGAATATTAGAAAGTCAATGTAAAGTTTTAAAAACACTTTCCAAATGTTTGTGTAATCTTTTGATATCGATATTTCAAGGAATAATATCGATATCAAAGATATGACTTGTTTATTGTCAGCTCTAGATTTAAATAATAACTTAGTATTCTCAGAAAGAAGAAACAGATAAATATTTATAAAAATAAAGAAACAAAATATAGTTGAGAAGTGGTGTTACTCTGTGGCCTCAACGGACGAACCTTCATGATTATCATTGGAGGTCTTACGTTAATATACCAGGCATATTATATTAACCCATATATTATGAACTGCCCCTTCTAGAGGTTTGAAGGGAAGAAAATGCAACTATTAAGGATAACATAATCAAAATATTGCATCAAATTTATTACCTTCTTCCTATATAATGCCTTTCCCTATTCTTTTATGTCATGAAACAATTTAATTTGCAGGAATTACAAAAGCTACCAATCCTTAACATTTATTTTATTTATTACGTATGTCATATACGACCAAAGACAACTAAAATATTGTTATACGTGGCGAGAAATAAATTAAAAAGCTTAGAGTTTATTATTTTTGCTTAATACATCGTCAGTTCTTGAATATCTACTGATTTGCCCTCGTTAGAGAATTATTGTTTGATATCGACACTAGTGTTCTATTTTTAACTATTTTTTCTGAACTGCATCACATGCAGTTTCCAGAAATAGATTTTTATCGTCTGCAGTTAGTGGAAACAACCCTTAAATAAGAATCTTCGGATTAGTCAACCGATGAGAGATTAACCCTTGAGGAAATCTTGTAAACATGACAGGTTTATACAAGTTCAAAGTCCAAAATGAAGGCGCTGAAAAAGCTGTCAAATTTCGAAATGATTCAGTTGATTTGTCCATCAGTCATAAAGTGTTCTTTTTTGATAAGTTGATACGTATTCGTGTCGTCATATAAAATACACACCCTTTGTTTTCGTGTACAATCAAAAATAAAGCTGACATTAGCAGATAGTGATTTGATAGAATCGAAAGTGACGAGTTTAAATATCAAAAGTTCTAAAGTTCACTTTCAAAGGCTCCTTCCTCTCATTCAGTAATAACTGGATTTATCTGGTATTTTGTTTGAAAATAAACAAATCCCTTCCATAAAATATTTTAAGTGGGAACATTACTCAAATAGTATTAAGCAGCGATTTTAAAAACAAATTCATGATGCTAATGAAGAAAAAGCATAATGATTAGGCTTAGTATCAAAAATAAAAACAATCTATCAATATCTTTCATATATATGAACATATCTAAATTTATATTAATGCCGGATTTACACAGGACCTGACTTAGCCTTGCTGGGGTCCAGGAGAAAAACTTCTTTGAGGTCCCATCTTCTTCACTAGTTTAGTAATAAAGAAATTCATTAAAGAAGGAAACGTAAAATAAAATTACTATTCAATTTAGGGGCCCTCACTTATGTGGGGGCCCAAAAGAACTGCCCCATATACCCTTGCCTTAGTCATGCCCTGGATTTACACTCGGTCAGTTATAAAATGGCCCATGCAAAGGGGAAAGCATAATCATTAGGCTTAGTATCAAAAATAAAAACATTCTATTGATATCTTTAATATATATATGAATATATTTAAATTTATTTTAATGCCGGGTTTACACTCGGTCAGTTATAAAATGGCCAGTAGGCAGCGCATCCTTGCAAAGGGAAAAGCATAATCATTAGGCTTAGTATTAAAAATAAAAACATTCTATTGATATTTTTAATATATATATGAACATATTTAAATTTATTTTAATGCCGGGTTTACATTCGGTCAGTTATAAAATGGCCAATAGGCAGAGCACCCATGCAAAGGGAAAAGCATAATGATTAGGCTTAGTATCAAAAATAAAAACATTCTATTGATATCTTTAATATATATATGAACATATTTAAAATTATTTTAATGCCGGGTTTACACTCGGTCAGTTATAAAATGACCAGTAGGCAGCGCAAGCGTATAAAGGGATTGATTTATGTTAGCCTCAATTTCATGAGATTGATTCATGTATTCCATGCTTGGATATAATGGTCATTTTGGGATCCCTGAGTTTTTCTATTTCCACGGCTATAGTATAAAAATAATGGATATTTTACACAAAAAACTTGGTAACTTAAAAATAGGTCCATACACCTAAATTTGGGATATTGTAGAAATGAAATTGCAAATAAAATGAAACACACACACACACAACCTCGCATAAAAAAGAACAAACATAGAGCAAAATATTTCGAGATTAATGTATGATAAATTATTAAATTTTTCATAACCAAAAACTCGCAAAATTCTACAGTCGCAATAAGGAAAAAATACATTACAGTGACATGCTGTTGTCCGGTAGGGACAAATCCTTACCGTCAAATCAACAAAACTTTTGATTTCAGAACTTCAGTTTGCTTCGTTGCTTACTAACCGTCTTATAACTGACCGAGTGAAAACTCGGTATTAAGATAATTAATGAAAACTAAACTGTTAATGTTTAAATTAGTTACGTATATGATAACTAGTTCATTCAAATATAATTTCAAATTAAGGTTTTTAAAAAATATTACCTATCAAATATACCAAGTATTAAACTATTTTTAGTATTTCGTTAACATATATTTTACTTTATAAGCAACATAATTCTCTTTGGCTTAGTTGTTTTCGAAGATGTCCTTATGGTATATTGTGGCTTATTGAATAATTTCAGTTTTCAAATGAAATATTTTTAATGGTTGATTGTCCGTTTCTAGTGTCGGAATATCTCGATAGCAGGTTAAATCAATAGACGGCAAGGATCGAACAATTGTTTGGATGTTTCGATTAATTTGATAGCTAATAGCATCTAAGCAATCAATATTTTTCTCCACGTAATTTGTTTGTTGTCCAAAAGATTGATGATTTTTTAAGTATATGAAAGCAAATATTTTGAGTAAATCGATTTTTAATTTTTATTACAAACAACTTCTTTTTTTAAATATAAAAATTATAAAATTATATTTCGGCATCCAATATTTATGTGTGATTTTATTCATATCTCATGTATTCTGCATTTGGCAAGAGAGTAATTTCACTGGAATTTTTTTTTTCAGTTTTGTTCGTATAATTTTTGCTCATATCATTTTTAAAGCTTATGGCTTGACTTTCATTCTTTCTTCTTTTTTTATCTTGTGCTTCTTTTTTACACGAAATAATAATTCATATTTTTAGATTCTTTAAATAATAATTTTTTTCTTTTACAGTACTTGGAACTCAGGTTTCATAGGGCTGTAAGGACAATTGGATGTATTGTTTTCACTCTACATATGGTAAGTTTGGAACTGTGAACCACATACATTGAGCTTTTTTTAATTCCTACAATTATATCACACCCAATGTTTTTCCAATCTCTTTTTATCTGCTAATTAAAGTTGTTGTTTTTTTCATTTTAAGCTCATGTATATGCCAGTTGTCTTATATGCTCCAGCATTAGCGTTATCAGAAGGTGAGGTGTATTTGCATTTTCAGTACTATTTAGTATGATATGATAAAATTATGTAATATTGAATATTAATATTAATGCAAAGTTAACTTATAATTTTTGATCTGTTAGATATTTTTGTATATTCAACAAAATTCAAATAACATTATGGATTTGTTATTGGTGCCTCATTGTTCGATAAAATAAAATACGTTAGCATCTAGATTATTTCTTTCGCCACAGAATATCCCCGATCTTGGAATCTGTAGGATTCCCTGTCGGTTGAAAGGATATACGAGGAAATATTTACCAAGTAAAAAAATTTATTTACATACGATACACAGAAAAAGTAATTGCACATTATATTATGATGATGAAAGGGGTGTTCGATAGGGAGGATGGATAAATGAATTGTATTGAAGTTAATATATCCTGAAGAATACCTGGTTGAGATAAGAAACGAACATTTAGTTAAGGTTTGGGTCTGAGGAGTTGATTCCTCGTTGTCTTGTAGGAACAGCGCAAGGTTTTTTTATTTTGACCTTGGATATCATATTTCTCATTACGTTGATTCACTAGATTATTTCGAGGTCGTGGTTGGGTTTTTTAAGACGGAAAGATGTGGTAAGAAGGCAGCTAATGGCGTTCGTTCGCGGTACGAACCTGCGAAGCTTGGGCCTGTAGCCGAGTAACATGGCCATAATACAAAAGTCGACTTCGGTATTGTAGATGTTATCTAGCTTATAAGGCTAACTCTACAGTACTCCCCCACCAGTGAGTCGGCGAAGATGCGAACGATTTTGTATTGCTCCAAGTGTTATAGCGAATTGCTGCTTGTTCGTCAAGTGAGTCTGACGATTTTGCTGCGGGTAGATGGTGCCACAACTGTTGCGGAAGATTGAGCTGTCAAGGTTGCCAATGTACCGATTGAAGGTCGCGATACGAACCTGCGACGCTTGGGCCTGTAGCCGAGTAACATAGTCATTATACCAAAAGTTGACTTCGGTATCGTAGATGTTATCTGGCTTATAAGGCTAACGCTACAGCGTAATGAAGGGGATCTCCTACTTAACCATAGCCATATTGATCCGAACCTTTAATATTGAATCACTTAAAGTACGAAGGGAAATAGCCATGGCGAGTTATAAAGATAATGTTAAGCCTATTCCAAGTTGATGGTTTAAGGAGACTTGGGAGATAATTTAATAGATGCTACTGCCAGTTGAGCTATCGTTCCCTTATTCTTATCATTGATGAATGATAATAAAATTTTCAGAATTGTTATTTATATTATATTTAAATATCTGAGGTATTCAGGCCTTTTGAAGAGTGTTGCAAACATCAAAATTACCATAAAAATTAGAGTTATCTGTTAAATAAATAAAAATAACATTATCTAGATGCTGTTATTTTTATTTATTCTTTAACAGATAGCTCTTATTCTTATTGTAATTTGATATTTGCAACACTCTTCAAAAGGCCTGCATTCACCGAATAGTTAAAAATAAAATCAGTAACAGTTCTGCAAATTATGTTAGCATTCAAAATTTTATCTAAAGTAAAAAGTGAAACTGATAGACATACACAAACACACATAACATTTTCATTACTTTTTATGACAAAAGTTTTTATAACGTTCTCAAAATATTTATTTTCATTTCTCTCTTAATATTTCAAACCTCTATTCCCTTCAGGGTCCCAGTATAATTTTTTTGTGTACATTAGCATTGCTATACAGTAAATTTTAAAAATAATTGAAACAATGATGAAACATTCCATGCTTGGATTTGAGACTCGAATATCTTTAAATAGTTATTTTATAACATGATTCCTTAATAATTCCTTCCCGTTTTCAATCTTGCAGTGACATTTTTTACCATGTTTTACCCCAAAAAATGCTTATTATTTTCGGAAATGTTTCTATTTTAAACCTGGATAGGAAAATAATAAATTTTGGGACAGCTAATTATTTCGTGTAAAAGGAATGTTTTCTTTTCTAATAACATTTTAAAAACTGAATCTATTTCCAATTAAAATCGTTTTCTTTTTAAAATAAAATAAACAAAAAATATCATTTTGTTATGACATTCTCAATTAATAAGCCAAAAATATCATTCTGTTATGATATCCTCAATCGATAAACAAAAAATATCATTCTGTTATGACATTCTCAATTGATAAACAAAAAAGAGAAAAAGAATGACAAAAATTATGTTTAAAAAGTTTCTTCATTAAAAACCATTACTTATATACACAAGAATTACAATTAAAGTCTACATGTTTAATTTCTAATTAAAATTACGTCGTAAACCTTGCTATTCACTTATAATTCTGAGAAAAAGAGGCCCATAAGGAACTAAATTTTACTTCAAGACATCATTCCTGAAATTAAAATTACATGTAGAGGAGAAAAATAAAATTTGTTTGGGTCTAATGGCTTTAATTTGATGATAAAGATTATCGTTTGCTATTCTACTTGAATTTTTATACTGAATTTCTGTATACAATATTATGATATCAAAGTAATTATTAAAATTATGTAAACCATACTCAAAATATTTGTTTCTTTTATAGTGAACTTCTTTTCCTCGATTAACTATATTAAATTGTATTATTTATTACCGAAGGAACTAATAAAAGTGCTAATACACAATAATATATTTAATTACTTATATACAACTACATCTTGAAAATTCTCAACTCTAACAAATATCATTTAAAGAAGAAGAAGAATATTTTAATTTGAAATGATCTTACAATTATTGATAGCCAATAGCTTCACTTAAAATTACAACCGTGGCAACAAAATTTCTAATTGAAAGTAATCACTTCATTTTATGTTTTGGTTTTCTTTTTCAGTTACTGGGATAAGAATTTGGACAGCTGTGCTGTCAATAGGCTTAGTTTGCACCTTTTATACCAGCATTGTAAGTATCACGCATTTTTATAGTTACTTTCATCTCATTCGATTGTATGAGTATGCTGTGACTTTTGCATTAAATAGCCTTCTTGTGAAACAGTTATTAGTTTAATCCTCATAAAACCGAATTTTTTTAGTTTACGGGGACCAAATAATCTCTAAACATCTTTTCATTGTTAAAAATAGTTTTGATTAATGGCACTTATTCTAATCCTATATGATTTAACATTTGTTATTCATTTTGCAAAATCTAATAATTTTCATTCACTGAATATATTTTTATCATGCCTACTTAATGCTTTTGACCTTCGAAATCTGATATTTACCTAGTATTCTATTTTTATAAAGTCAATAATAATATAATTCATTGTAGTAACATAATATGTATTATATATTTGTTGTTAATTCAAAATTTATGCTGTCTACATTTGTATATTTATCCCATACTATATGCATTTTATTAGTACTAGTCGGATTTTATAAAAACAACAGCTTATCTCAGAAAATATTTAACAAACTAAATATAATCTAGTTATGTAAATTTATTGAAAAATTAAATAAGTTTTTTTTCAAGATCTCAATATTTTTTAATATTTTCATTGTAAATTTTATGGTTATATTATTGCAACGTTTAAACTTCTATTTGAGATAGAATATATTATATTTTAAGTGCTTTATGCATTTTTTAATGATTTTTAAGTTCATTGCTTGATTGATTTTTATTTTTCCCGTCTATAATATATAAAACTATTTGCATTCCTGGGCGGCTTTAAAGGGAAACTAACTCATCAGTGTTTTGCTTGAAGATTAAGGAGACCAGGGACCTTTAAAAGGACATTTTGCATTTTACCTTGCATTTTCACCTTAACAATTTGAAATTTTCAGGCATTAAGAGTAACACTTTAGGAGATGACACACAAAATTTTAAAGGATTATATTAATTTATTTATGAGTTAGGTGGTTAATATGGTATAATATTAGCGATAAGTAATGCTAAGAAAAGATGTTCCAATTGCTCCAAATTTGTTCGAAAGAATTCCAATTTTTATTATTATTTACTCTAACCCTTTTGAAAGAAAATTTGGGATTAATATTTAAGTTTGAGAACTAAATATCAAAATTAACCAATGTAATAACTCAAAACTACTTAAACTTTTTTAAAAAATCAGTAGTTTTAATTTATTATGTGGTTTAATTTTGATATTTAGTTCTCAAACATAAAGATTAATCATAACTTTTGTTTTAAAAGGATTAGAGAAAGTAATAATAAAAATTCGAGTGCTTTAGAACAAATTTGGAGAGCCTGGAGCAGTTTTCATTCCCGTTATTTATCACTATTAAATATTATATGAACGCCCCTAGTTCATAAATAAATTAATATAATGTTTTATAATTTTGCATGTTATCTCCTATTGTGTTACGCTTAATGCATGTAAAATTTCAAATGGCTGAAGTGAAAATTGCTGAAAGTCATTTTAAATGGTTGGTCGCCTTAAAAAGGGAAAAACTTCCTGTAATTAATTTGGAAGGGGTGACCATTCTATTCTCATTGTCTTCCATTCGCATATCCAGAACAGAGACCCCATAATCTCTAATCTCCTATTTATTCATTTATTTCCTTCTCGGGAATATAGGGGAGTGTAGGGCAAATGCTCATTATCGATATATGTAAAAATCATAGATATTTATATGAAATAAAAACTAATGAAATCGGATCTGTGATTTTGGCTGGGAAATAAATAATAGCTATTCCTAAATTGTAATATCTCCTATTATTTTATTTTACTTTTACTCTTAAAATATGGATAGTCATTTTTGTAAATCTGCGTTGTTGATGATATTGTGTGGATACGATTAACTTTTTAATGAAGCAAACGATTTCGTATGATTCCAGGGAGGAATAAAAGCCGTCGTATGGACAGACTTTTTCCAATCCTTGATGATGTACGGATCCATATTAGTCATTGTGGTGAAGGGAACCATCGACTTGGGGGGTTTCGATGTGGTGTGGCAAAGAAGCATCGAAGGGGGAAGAATCGAATTCTGGAAGTAAGTATTTCGACGATCATTTTCATTGTCTAAAGTTCTTAAGTTATACAGTTATATTATGAAGGAGGCGATAGGGGGGGGGCTTATTTTTACATGCCGCTTCAATTTAGCTCTTGAAATAAAGTGATATTCTCGTAAGAATAAAAGGCTAATGATATCCCAACATGTATTTATGATTTATCTGAATATTACATACATGAAGTAAAGGAAGTAAGTAAAGTAAGCTTATATTATATCACTTATTTTTGATTTTATTGTATTCTATTGAATAAAACTGATTGGTTATTTTATCAGTGATTCGATTGGCTGTCTCTCTGCGTATTCTTATTGACTAATCTTTAATCCTGTACCAAATTCATAAATATGAGTAACCTTCATTTATGGGTACTTTTTCTGTAAATAATTAAAAACAAATGTCTATAACATATTCTCCAAATATGAAGACCAGGTAGATTGTGAAGAACATTAATTGACTTTTATTTCAATTAAATCTTTGATTCATAGTTTATAGCTCAAAATTCCTTAACAAAGTATTTTAAGCGTGAAATCGGGATAAAAATTCAAATCTAGTTATGTTGAAATCTTTATATTATGTCTATAAGATGTTCTCCAAATATGAAGATCATGTAGATTGTCA
>JAOUZG010030345.1:2670622-2730446 GCA_026289955.1 Argiope argentata | reverse complement strand
CTCTCTCTCTCTCTCTCTCTCTCTCTCTCTCTCTCTCTCTCTCTCTCCCTCGGACGTTTATGAAATTTAGTTTTGATCTGGAGCTTTTAATTTCATTTATATCTAAGTACTGTCATGAAATTGATTTTTTTATATTTTATTGACAAACAAATGAGGATTTATAAATATCTTGCAACAGAAAACTCTGAATCCTTTCAGTAGGAATACGAGAAAAGGTCTGACAAGGTATTAGACGTTATTCTGCACAGAAACAAAAATAGGCCGTAGCAAAACATAGTCTAAGCGTAGAGTTAGAGCAGCATTTACAGTAAACAATAACACACAAGTAGCAAATTGCTATTAAATAAATACAATATCACAAAGTGGTACTCCTTGAAGAACAAAGAAAGACTTCGCTTAACTATTAGCTTAAGATCAAATCACCTTAACTGCAGACCTTCACATTTTTATTGCTCCTTTGGAGGAATATTGGATGTTCAACGCTGTAATTCGAGTTCTTATGGAGTTACCTCCAGGATTCTCGAATATTCGAACTCTTTTATTTTTGTCACCAAATTTGATAAATTTGTGACCAAGGCCAAGAGTCACTGACTCGCATTCATTCATGGTCATTACTATATCCATGAAACTAACTTCCTCACTAGGACATATTGTGAAGTGAAGCATTGAAACAAGTTCATAACAATATTATTATTTATAAGAGAAGGAATTAAAATAGCATCATATAAATTAAAATTATTTATATATGAAACTTGAACCGATTGTAGGTCGAGATACGAACCTACGACTCTAGGACCAGTATCCGAGTAACATGACCTTAATACAAAAATTGACTTAGTGTCGTAGAAGTTATCTGGCTTATGAAGCTAGAGCCACAGTACTCCTCCACCAGTGAGTCGGGGGAGAGACGAACGATTTTTTTAGAGCGCCAAGCATTATGGAGAGTTGATGCTTGCTTGTGTCAAGTGAGTCTGACGACTTTGCTGTGATTGCTTGCTTGCGTCAAGTGGGTCTGACGACTTTTGATTTTGTTTACGTCAAGCCAGTCTGACGACTTTGATTTGCTTGCTTGCTTGCTTTAAGTGGGGTTGGGGTTTTTTTTTTCTTGCGTCATGTGAGTTTGACGACTTCGTTTGTTTTTGCTTAGGATAGATGGCGCCATGAATGTTGCAGGATTTTGCGTTGCTAAGTACCGATGGAGGGTCGAGATACGAACCTGCGACTCTAGAGCCAGTACCCGAGTAAAATGATCATAATACAAAAATTGACTTCAGTACCATAGATGTTATCTGGCTTATGAAACTAGCGCCACAAACTCTTTTGTGTTGGAATTTTATTAGAAAAATAGCACACACGTAGAATAATAATAATAATAACCGATTGTTCATTAAACGATGTATTCTTCCTTCAGGTGTTTGTGGATTAACCTGCCAGCTCTCATCCTGCTCATTTCCCTCACTTGCATGTCTGGGCTCGTCATCTATGCCTTCTACCACGAATGCGACCCAATCGGGACAAATATGATCCAAGCTTCTGATCAGGTCTCTGGTTTTGAACAATTTGAATTTGAAGTTATTTACAAGCATTTATTTATTTTGTCAACAAATATCTAATATTTATTTAAATACTAGCAGTACCCGCACAGCATTACCCGTGGCCTAACCTCCAAGAGGAAAAATTAGTTTTAAATTTAAGTCTGATTCATTCTGTCTCTGTAATTCAATTGAAGCACCAATTAAAAAGAGACGGTTACTTCGATCAACAGAAGACACTCCTTCCTTAAGTGTGAACACACATTTTTCTAACATTTGCTGACCGAAAGTTTTTTCATCATCATTTTCCTTATGTCGCAACAAACGAAGCTTTTTGGCATTTAATGTGCTCCGGCTAGGGTTGGATTTCTTTTTTTAAGGCTTAATGAGTTTTGAATCGCTGTATAAAATCAGATGAAAAAAAAAAGAAATATATGTCATATGCGTTTCACAGCTCTTGCTATTAGCGCATGCTCAGTTTTGCGTTTTTGCACTTGCGTAGATAAGTGCAAAATACAGATACAGTTGTTTTTACGTATGCTGGAATAGTAGTAGGAAACTGGATAAATTCGCAATTATAAATCTCCTTTTTTTAATTTGATATGACTTCAATATATTAAAGCCTTTCTCAATAAATGTCCTACAAAATGGTAGAAATATCTCCAATATCAGTTAAGTATTTCTCTAATTTTCCTCTTTCAAAGATACAGGAACTTTCAGGAGACTCTATTTTATACTATGTATAGCTTAAACACTTTTGTCCCAGTTTTTCTCCGAGATTCTTAATTAAATAAAATCTTTTTATGAATAATTTGAGATAATTTTAAAATTTTATAATAGTGCAAAGATAAGAGTACACGCTAAATAAATTTAGAGACGCAAATGATGATATAAAGGAAAAAAAAAAGAATACTTTTACCTATAGATGAAATTAATTTATTCGGTAAACTACAAAAAAATCAATATTTGAGCGAATTATAATTTATCATTGCTTTTCCTACATGTAGTGATATATTTACTGAAAATATTTATATATAAGCATATAAATTTAGGAAAAAAACTATTAAGATGTACTTAATTCGAGTTAGTTTAATTTGGTTGTAAATGCTTCACAATCATCTAATTGTTATCTCTAAATAGTATACAAAATATCTTTAAAAACCTTGATTAATACAATTTCTCTATTAAAAGAGAAAGTCTTCAAAAATACAACTATTGAGCAAACAGTAAAAAAAATTTTCAAGTAAGCTTAGGAGATGCTTCTTATTGTAATAATTTATACTTTTACCTGAAAGAAAACAATGCAAAAATACTTCCTACTTTCTAACATTTTCCCTCTTTATAAAAACTTGACACTTTTTTTCTTCTTTTGAACTATTTTTACTTTTTATATTCACATTAATATTCTATTCTGCAAAACATGATTGAACTAAAACGGTATTTTATTTTTTAAGCATAAATTATTCCACAGTATATTAGCTTATAATATTTTTGAAATATATCATGTTTTTTAAACATTACAATTCCTCTTGATTACCATTGACTTAATTCTTTTTATAAGAAGCTATACAACAATAAAAAATCAAATTTTTTAAACAAGATAATTTTTTTACCTTCCTTTCAATTCTAATTATTGTGATTAATAAATTCTAAATGATTTATCTAATTGGAAGTGTTCTCGCAATTTTCAAAGTTTCGCTATAAATTTTACTTCAATATTTTAATTTACTATATTATCTAATGTTTTTTAGGAATTCAATCATTTATATGCAAAAAAAATTCAGATATTCACTGCCAAGTTTTAACCTTTCAATAAAATATTCACAAAATAACGAAACTTAACCTGAAAGATTTAATTTGCTTAATTAGCCTATGTTTTTCTAATCATGATGATAAAAAAAGGTATACATCTGGGCTTAGTATTTTAAAATAATTTTCTGGTTTAGAAATTAATCTTCATTAAAAAAATTCTACTTAAAGAATGAATCTAAATAGATTAATTAAATTTATAATCACAAAGGCTAATACATGCTCACGTTATTTATGCCAATGTGCCGTGTATCATATGAGTTAATGAAATAATATTTAATTGAAATACATTTCTCTTCTTGAAGAAGTGAAAGGGGTTTGACTCTTTAGTGATTAGAGTTATTATTAAGTTTAGAGTTAAATTATGTTTGATATGAAATTTTTATATCAAACAAATCGATTTTTTTATAAAATTAGAGCTTGATATTTCATACACACTCATAAAAGGATGTTCTTCTGTCTGTCCTAAGTGCCGACGCTTATAGGAGTGACTAGTAAATCCAGAGCTACAAAATTCGTTAAACGGATAGTGAAAACATGTCTTAATAGGAATTTTCAAATTTCGATTAGAAAATAAATTAATCAAAATTTAAAGTACATTTTCGACATTTTTCTTCGACATCTTCTGAAAATATCATATATTGTATTTGATTTATCTTGCCATTATGAAATTTTGAACATGGCCTTTACAATTAAACAAATTTTATTGCCGTGCAAATTTTTCCTGAATTTTAAAACTTTTTAACATTACGTTAATATTAATTATAAATTTTGCCATTAAAAAATTCATATTTTTTGTTATTTAAATATTAAACTGCACAATTTTCTTTCGTTTGTTGAAAGGTGATAAAGTAAGCTTCTACTTAGAATGGGGAGAACCATATTTGATGGTTCTGTGGTGAATGCTATCCATATAAGCCAGCCAACATCCCTCGGACCGAAGTGCACTTTTGGCCCAAAGGATTTGGTACTGGACTACTAACCATAACCTAGCGCTCTCCGCTACACCCTTAAAAAAGATAGTAACCCTGTCGACCGACCTTGGATGAAAGCAACCTTCGCACATAGCTTCATTCAACTGTTGTGGCGCCCTCTATCGGCGACTCAAAGCTTTAGACGCGCATTAAATATGACAGTTATTAACTTCACATAAGTATCGTTCGCGAACCTCACTGGGGAGATACTCTGTGGTGAATGCTGTATATAAGCCAGCCAACATCCCTCGAACCGAAGTGCACCTTTGGCCCAACGGATTTGGTACTGGACTACTAACCATAAGATTGGGAGTTCGGGCCTAGCGCTCTCCGCTACACCTAAAGTTCCATATGGTTCCATAAAAACCATATTTGGTTATATTTCGCCATGCAAATGGTAGAATCAAAGCTGAATATTAAAGATAACTGAATATAAAATCTACGATATCAATATAAAATTTTATAAAACTTAAAGATGTAATATTTTGAACAAAACATTGGTGTTAACATATGAAAATGTAAAACAATGATACCCAAACAAAAGGTAACAAGTGCTAAATGCAAATATAAAAACGAATGGCTTTTAAAAAGTTAAAAATATTTGAGTGGAACTTTTCACCAACTGAGTCTTTTAAAGCTGATGATGATGTGTGAAGCTAATACATACTTTGAGGTTTAAAAACAGGGCATTCAATCAAAATGTTCTTGAGATCAAAATTATGTCTCTCATCAAAAATGAGATGGTATGAGTGTATCTAAGTATTGGTGCAGTTTCTGTAAAAATCAGAAAATAAGATTATGTTATCAAAAAAAAATACTATGCGGTTACAAATAATATTTAAATTTTTATCGGCGAAATTACTATACAAATCCCCTCTTTTTTGAAAAGAATCGTGAACGCCAAATTATGGATAAATATATAAGTTTACATTAAATACAACCAATATTCTCAGCGATGAATCCAATTTCTAGATAGAGTTATGTATACGATAAACTATTTTTTAAACAACTCATCTAATCAGAAATAATTATTTCATAATTTTTGTCAAAGAAATTAATCTCATAATCTTAAACAAAATGATAAAAAAAATTATTTAGAAAGGCATGGACCTATCAGGCTCAAAATCAATAAATATAATTATAATTTGTAGACTCCCTCCCCGCTGTTTTTGTTTGTTTCTCTTTTTTTTTTCAGGAAGGTTAGACGCCATCATTCATAAAATGCCGTATGAAATAATTTTTTAAATGTGCAACTCCTGTTTTAAATTTTTGCTTTCTTTATTTTACATATATGATTTCTATTACCAGCTCTTTCCTCGATTCGTAATGGAAACTTTAGGTGCTTTTCCGGGAATCCCGGGACTTTTTGTCTCGGGCATTTTCAGCGGAGCTCTAAGGTAATTATTTAACCTAAAAATTTCTATAAACATTTATCATGAGAGAATTTGATGTTGTTTTGGTTAGAAGGTTTAGGTGTCTCCGAAATTTGAAGGCAAGAAACAGTCGTTTTTTCATTGGTAGATAGCGGGTCTGCTGACCCATGACATTTGAGGTTCGTTTCGCCAGTATTGTTTGAGATATTTAATTGAATTTTGTTTGATTATTAATTGCTTTTTGTTTATCATTTTTATGAAATGACGTCATATTCAAGTTTGTTTGCGATTCCTTACTTTAAAATAATTAATCTCGTTCTCAGAAGATTATCGTTTGGTTTTTTTTATGGAATTCTTTTTCAGTTTTAAATATCGCAGTTTTGTGAAACGCGACTTACATTTATTCTTTAATGATATTATAAGCGCATTCTTACTAATTGTATTTCTCGAAATACTGTAAATATTAGAATATAATTTTCATATCAATCTGCATTACGTTCATTGGATTTTGCCACATATACACTAACTTCCAGTAATAGTGAACTCTTCGTCGAAATGACTGTTGTTGTTTTTTTAATCTTAAAATCGGTCGTGCTCTAAAACTTTGTTTGCCAGCTGAAAA
The DNA here is from genome assembly GCA_026289955.1 of Argiope argentata. Taxonomy (NCBI): domain Eukaryota; kingdom Metazoa; phylum Arthropoda; class Arachnida; order Araneae; family Araneidae; genus Argiope; species Argiope argentata. The sequence goes on along the minus strand of JAOUZG010030345.1, from coordinate 2,724,136 downwards.
AATTGAAAATGAAAATTTAAAAAAATTATCATTAGAGAGAGAGAAATCTCGTAATTTTTTCAAACCAGTTTAAGCTGGTTAATGACATAAATTAGTTAAGACAAATAATCATTTAAAAAATAATAATGTTCTCACATGATAACTTGATATTTGCGACCTCAGATTTCCTTTTTATATGATTAGTTTTTATAAAAATTAACATTTTAATAAAAAATAATTAAAATAATATGTCTAGTAATATAATGAATATTCTTATTCAGTAGAGAAAACATTTCTTTACAACAGGATACTCATATATAAATATATAAAAGGATACTAAGATCATTATGATAGAAAAAAAAGATTTCATGTTTCCCTCTGTTTACATAGCTGCGTTAGAAGTTGAAATGATATAATTATTAGAACAGGATCTTGTCTCAGTTTTGGCGCATGCGTAGTAGCAAATAAAAGCTTTGCAGGAGTGGAGAAGAAAAACATTTAGTTCAAAGAATGAGATTTGAATAATGAATTCTAATACAGTATATTTGCATTGAAAACCCCTTATTTTTCATTTTCAACCTGTTAAGTGCGATGACAATTTTCTTTAAAATTATCGAAAATAAAATCTTTGAATGCTAAGCAACAAATTGTCGTATTTAGAAATACATTTATTTATATTTATATATTATAAAGTATCCAATTTAATTGCGGCTCAGAATGTAATTTTTAATTTATTGCAGATAGATATATACTTTCAGTTGACAAAACGCTTTAAATGACGTACAGAATTATTTTTTTTTAATGTTTGTGTCAATCATGAAATTTATATTTTTATATGGTTGGCTGGTCTTATTATTCCAATTAAACTAAAAAATAATCTTGACAAATAACATCAACTCTTCTGCAATCAAAACTGACCAATTTATAAAGCTTTAAATTTAACTATTTTAGAACAATCGTTATAATTGAGAACGAAAAATCCAAACATATTCTTAACTGAATGATATTTAAATATTATTATGAGCAATAAAAATAAAATTTCTTTCGATTATATGAAATATATCACATTTCATAACAATTCAGAATTATTAATTTTTACTTTTTAATACTCATAATGATATTTTTGTTCGTTGTTCTAAATAATATTGAATGAAAGAGGAGTATTAATTTTTTATTTTAACATAATCATTTCGTTTTGAGCAATACTAGAAATTTTCAGAATATATTAATATTAAAGTAGTAATAAAGATTGAAATGAAATCTGCTATGCATATTTCAATACATCATATCAGGATATCATTTCTTGAACGGCCAAGCACCACGTGCTAGTGCAAGTTAAATGATATTTTTATTCATTTTAATCATTTCATTGAATTAGTAACATTAGTATTGCAAATTATCCAAAAAAAACTTTGTCTCGCATTTATTGTTTAAAAAAGTATTACATTTCCTATTTATTTCATTTCATGCAATCACGTGCTCAAAATGACATATTTCTAGCTTATATTTGCTGTAGTCATTAACTTATTTTTGAAAATCAGAGCTTTTGTAAATGCATTGGCAACACGTTATTAACAGCTGATTTTTTTTGTCATGCTCACGCAGAAAATAAAATTTTTATTTTTCGCCTACGGATTTTTGTTGACTCCAGAAACCTCATCCCAAAAAAAACATCATGTTCTGACATGATAGCAATATCTAAGCATTATATTTAAAATTGTTTCAAAAGTTGATATTTATTATTTTATTTCAAACATTTACAATATTTATTAAGATGTTCACAATCACTTACAGCACAGTGTCCTCTGGAGTCAATTCTCTTTCGGCGGTAATGTTAGAAGACATCATTAAAAAATACATAGTTACAGATATAACAGAAGTATGTGCCACAAGGATTACAAAATTATTAGGTAAAATATTCAAAATTGTTTGAATATTTCATGTAATAAATATTTATCATTTGAATAAATGTATAAATATCCAAATTTGAAATTGCAATTTTATATTTTGATTGAAATCAACAAATATAATATAATCAGCACTAGAATTTCAGAATATCTAAATCTTAAAAAATTTAAATTATTTCAATTTTTAAACATTACATTTTTAAAACCTTATATCACTTAGATGAATACATAAATTAGAAATGTGAGAATTCATGCATACATTTTCTCATCTTTTATAATCCAATTATTTTTTGATAAAATGTGTTTACTTCTTTCACTTATAAATTATTTATCTAGTAAAAATAACGGAAAAATAATAATAACTATAAAGAATAAATCCTTAAAATAAAACGATTAGGATTAGAAAAATTTAGTAATTATAATTGATTGATGCTAATATATAGATTTTCAGAATTTGGCAATTATACTTCTTTCCAATCTTTCAAAGAAAATTGTATGTTTTGGCACATATAGTTTGCCAACATTCAAAATTTATATAGATTAATTATTCGAAAATACTTATAAAAAAATTCAAAATGGGAAGAATATATGACCATATCATATTCAAAATAACAAGTTGTGTTAAATTATCATTTTTTGTTAAAGACGACGTTTTTTAAAATAAAATTTCAGTGCTTACAAAAGCTTCTTCTTCAATATTGAATTTATTATTCATACTTTCATATATTATTCATACTTCATTTATCATTCATACTTTTCAGCTCTGAGTTTCGGAATTTTATCAATTGCTCTAGTTTTCGCAGCTGAGCAGATGGGAGGGATTTTGCAGGTAAGCACAAGTTTTTTTAATTTACTTGAATTTTTTTCAATATAATTTTATGTTTAGAACTGAATCTGTTCATTCAAGACTTATGTACTGTCTGTCCACGACAAGATCTCTACCAGACAAGACTATATTTACGGCGGAAGTTATAGAAACAGGTTACAGCGGGAAGAGTCCATTTCGCAGAGGTAGAAATTCATTCCAGTTTCTTACATGGGCGCATTAGCCAATTTTCCAAATTGGCGGAATTTGATATATTGCATTCATTTTTCGAAAAATAACTCAAAAAATAATTTACTGGGCTGAAAATTATTTGCGTGCTTGGAATTTTGAAAATATCTATTATTCCAGTCATATGTGCAGAAAGAACAGATGAACCCCGCATGACAAAAAAAATTAATTTTCAATCTATTTGTTTTAAATTTATGTAACTAATTAACCCTTCTTTGCATGATGATGGAAATTTCCATCATAATATTTAGTCAACAAAAAAAGGTACTCAAAACCCTTATACTGTAAATTTGTTGTTGCTGGCAACTTTTTAAGCGACTATTGCGTACAAAAAAATGCAGTTGTCGAAAAATAGCAAACGTCACTGTCAATTACCAAGCCAACAACTTGTCATTCCGCTATTTGCTGTGACTGGAAGAAATGAGCGAGATTTTAAATTGTTTTATGGAAATTAATTTATTATTAATAATTATAAATTAATTAAATTATCATACAGAATAAAGAAGATTTAGTAAAGAATATTTTTTTATTTATTTAGTACTGAGCTAAATATGTGACAATGCATGATGATGTAAATTTCCATCATATTCTTTTTTACATAATACATATTTTTATTTACACCAATATTTTTTTAAATATTTTTCCTTTAATCTAGAGCATTAATTACATCACCCTGATTTTTTTTAAAAAAAAAAAGAAAAAATCATGCAAAGAAGGGTTTAAATTACATTCTCCGAAGCAAACGCAAAGTAATCTGTCTAATTCAACATAAAAACAGTAACATAATAATTATTATGATTTCATAACTTTTATAAAGTTTACTTTTATTCTGTTATAAAGTAAAATATCCATTGATAAATATGCTTAAAACCTCTCTCTCTCTCTGTATATATATATATATATATATATATACTATTTTCCGAAACTCAAAATTAACAATTACCATTTTATCAATTTTTAGATTTTTAAAAATCAAACTTATTTTCAATATGCCCAAGATTTCTAAAACACAATTATTCCGCATTTATATGTAAAAGTGTTCTAAATTTGAAAAGAATCAAAAAATTCCTTCTGGCTCGTGCCGGATGTCCCGGAACTGAACTTAAAAAGCCGAACATAGCTTTATATTATTCCACAAAAGACGCTGTAAAATTTCGTTTTTGTATTCCAGATGACCATTTATTTATTTCCCCCGGCTTGAAAAAAGAAATTTAATTATTTGAAAGAAAATTTTTTCTCACGAATTGTCAATTCAAATAATAGAATCATAAATGAGGTTTTCTTTTCAATGTATATCAGCCGTCATGAGCGGTGTAGCAATAAAGGATTCATAAAATCCTGAATTTATTTTATCTTTTCGATGTTGAAAATTCTTCTCTCCTAATGCCCTACACCTTTCTTTTAAAAGGACATCAATGTCGTTTAAAATTACTTATCTGTCTCCGTTTTACTATCGCAATCAGTGCACCTGAGTAGAAGAAATCTCGTTAAATATTTTAATTCTTCTAGCTCACTTTAACGTGCATAAATGTTTAGATTCTTGTAATCACGTCTATGAAGGAAAGCTATTAAAATAACAGGAAGACGAGAACACAAGCCTGAATAGATGTCTATTTTTCTTTATTTTATCGAAAAAAATGTAAAGCGCTACCAATACTATTTTTTTTCTTCTTATCGGGAAATATAATTCATTATATGATTGAATAACATTTCGTAATAAAAACTTTAATAGAATTTTTTTAAACAATTGTATATACTTATTCAATTCCAGAAAAGGAATCATTCTAATCTCTAAATATTTTTATATAGCATAATTGTTCGCATTTGTTGCGGAGAATGTGATCTTAACTAGTTACATAGATTTAAAATAAATAAAATGAAAATTAAATTTTTGTCATGCGGGGTTCAACTTAATTTTTCCCTTCTCATGCAGTCGTTAGACATAAAATAACTGTTCTGTTTTCCATTTGATTTGCACTGTTCTTTCTGCACATATAACAGGAATAATTGATATTTTCAAAATTCCAAGTACGCAAATAATTTTCAGCCCAGTGAATTATTTTTTGTTTGTTTTCGAAAATTAAATACAATATATCAAATTCCGCTAATTTCGAAAATTGTCTAATGCGCCAACGTAAGAAACTCGAATGAATTTCTACCTCTGCGAAATGGACTCTTCCTGCAGTAACCTGTTTCTATAACGCCCGCCGTAAACATAGACGTTTGTCTGGAAGAGATCTTGTCGTGAACAGACAGTATATGAAATATAAATTTTCTTTTCCTTTATCACTTCAGGCTTCTTTAAGATAATAGCCTTATCGCAATAATTAATTTAATCAATCTTAAATTTAAAGCTCATGAATCGCAAATCAAAAAATAGAGTAAAAGGATGGCAGATTATTATGCTCAACTTAAATGTTGTAAATTCTTTACTGCATATTTGTTAATGCTGAGATCTATTCTTGTAAAACTCGCCATTTTTTAAATCCATTATATACAAGTCTAATAGCAATATAACTTTTTAGGATAGAATAATACTTTTAATTCGCGGAGGTAAAGTATGGAAAATAAACGAATTTAGGTTACATATTGTTAAGAGTTTATAATGTAGCCTCCCTGTTAAAATATTTACATCTTAAAAAAAGAATAGTTTTGCGCTCAGCTCTGTTGAAAGCTGGTAAGATATCGGTTCATCGGTTTCGAAGTTGGCGATAAACTTGGCGATAATTTGGCGACTTTCTCAATAAAATTAAGGTTACTAGAATTTTGAAGAATTTATGCGATCGGCCAATTAGAACGCGATTTAAGGTGATCTTTCGAGAGCCTTCTCTTCCCTGTCTCGGAAACTATAAAAGGTCGTCAGTATCTAGTTGAGTTTAGTTCAAAATTTGCATAAGTTCCACGTTTTAATTGTTAAATATGTGCTTTAAATTTAGTTTCAGGATAAATAAGGATAGGACCGAAGTCGTGACGTTAGGATATGTAGCTGTGTAGCATAACCACTATACAAAAATGATCACTCGCGTTCGGAGGTTATTATATGGCTTATGAGGTCATCACAACATACTCTTCTATCAGTGAGTCGTTGGGGAGACGAAAGATATATTTGTGCCAAATGCGTGGCGGGCTTGTATGAATTGTGATGATGTTGGCTGTTGTTCCTAATACACCTAACGACTTTTCTGTCAGTAGAGGGCGCCACAACAGCTGTACGTATGTTGCTTATTCAAGGTAAACTGAACTGACAACGTTAGAGTTTGTACCGCTTAACATAACCATTAGACAAAAGTGATCACTAGGGTCCAGATATTGTTATCTGATTTATGAAACCATCACCACAGTTTCAGCTTGCTCTTTAAATTTTGTTGTTATCGTTTTTACTTGAATTCGGTCAGACAGATGGACTGCATTAATCCCAAAAAAATTTTTTATAGAAAACTATTGATTTGAAACAAAGACCAAATATAGAAATTTCACTGGTCTACATCAAAGTGCATTTGACCTATCTTTCATAATCAAAAAGAGTTCCAGAGACATTTAACTGAAAAATACGTTTTTCGAATTCACGAAGGTTTGAAATATTCGTCAGAATTTCGTGTTTTAATTCTTTTTTAGTTATTGCAATATTTTCTTTATTCCTCGTATTCCGGAAATTTAAAAATAAATTGATGCGTGAACCAACAAAACTGTAGTTTTATATTACATAAAATGTACATGTTGTCTAAAAATTTCCCTATGCATTTCTTAAATTTCTGAGTTCATTTTTTTAATTTCTTAGTGCATTTCTTAAAATTATTTACAGGCTGCCCTAACCATCCATGGAATTGTGGGTGGACCAATGTTGGGAGCGTTTACTCTTGGAATGTTTGTTCCATTTGCAAACACACGGGTAAATAAAATTAATAAAATTATTGCCTTCCAATTTACAGAAATATACATCATTATTCATCATTTGTTTCATATTGATAGATGTATCAAGGTATTTTAAATTTGTTTCGGGAAATATGAAGTTCCATAACACATTTTGACATATTTCAGGGCGCAACAACGGGTCTTGTGAGTGGTTTCGGAATTGCTATGTGGTTCGGCATTGGAGCGATTGTAACTCAGCCCTACATTCCAGAGCAATCGCGGTCCTACCAAGGCTGTGCTGACCTTTATTTTAACATTACTAATATTGATATCGGAAATTTGACATCAATACCTGAAACAATTCGAAACAAGTAATATATTTTTATTACTTTTTATTCTATTACTTATTAGTATTTAAAATGTCTAATGAAACTAACAAAAAAAAGGTTAAACACGTTTCCTCGTTTTTTTCAGTGACGATATATTGCCACCTTACCGTTTGTCTTATTGGTGGTTCAGCTCAATAGGGTTCGTTGTTGTCATGATTGTAGGCGTAGTTGTCAGTCTTATAACATGTAAGTTGACATTTTTTTATCACAATGTATTGTATTTAATGAATTGTTGTTGTTGTTTCCAATGGCCCTTGCCATGGACAAGCTCGTTGATGTATCAGCGAATTTAAGCCAAATGAGGGTCTCTTGTTTTGAAATAGCTCCAACTAGGGTCAAAAGTACGTTTTGGCTATCACTCATCACATTCACTTGCATAGTCCCTTTCTACAAGGGGAGATATACATTCACTCCCCTCATAGATAGAACACAGAAGAAAACAACCATGCCCTGATCGGGACGCCTATATCATGGGGAAGACTCACTACCACTATACCAGGACGCCCGCTTATCTAATGAATTACATAAATAAATAATTCGGGCAGTTCTTATCTTTTAAATTTTATCTAAAATATTATTAAGCATTTTATTTTTTTATCCACAAATATCTGCGTATGTATCAACGGACTTAAGTAGCGCCAACTAGGACCAAGAGTAGGACTTACTTACTCACTCATCACAGTCGCTTGCATAGTGCCTTTTTACAGAGGTGGAGGGCATATTCACTCACCTCAAAGATAGAAGAAAAACAACCACGCCCTGACCAGGACTCAAACTTGAGAAGCCCAGATCACGGGGAAGTCTCACTACCTCTATGCCAGGACGCCTGTATATCTTATGAATTATATAAATAAATAATTAGGGCAGTTCTAATCTTTTACATTGTATCTTAAATATTTTAAACATTTTATTTTTTTTATCCACAAATATTTTTTTTTTAAATTAAAACAAAATAGGTTTGCCCTTTACCATTTCAACTCACTTCCACTCCAAGAGTTATCTAAACTCTAGAAACGGGAGTGTGACGAAGCGTTGCAATAATTTATATTACAAGTTCGATTGAAACCTTGGTTACTAAACCGAAAGGGCTTAACTTGATAAAATCATACTGTTACGTTTTTAGCGTAGCGGGTTCGGATTGAATGGACTTTATTTGAGGACAGCACAAACAAATTTATTTACAGCTATTTACAGGTATATACAGGATGACTTGAAAAAGTAAAACTTCAGAAAATACAATCCAGCAATAATTAGTCATTTACAGCGTAAATGCAAGTCTTACGCACAGTAAACACAGTTTGCAAAACAGCTATAGCATAGCACAGCAACAGTAAACCACAGCGAGCTCAATAGCACAGCGTTAACAGCAAACGCAAACACAGCTCACTAATAACAAGCGAAAAGCTACAAGTAAGCGAAACGCTTCTCTTCTCCAAAGAGAGATCCACTTTGAGCGATCAACTGCAGAAATACGGCAACCCGCCTCTTATATAGTCGGGCGAAAGCGTGGCCGTGCTACGGCGAAAGCAACGAGAGGATTCGGCGATAACCCAGAGAAAACGCGGCGCTGCCAGAATTGACTAGGGGGTTACCAGAATATTCCTCCCACCAAGTCAACTCGGCTGGCGCGGAGCGCCTTGTGACGCGCCGCCAACTTTTTCACCTCTGGCGAGCATTAGCGTTCGCCCGCTTGTAACAATATGTAGTCAAATTGGACTGAAATTTATAAAACGTTATGGTCATTTGTATCTATTATTCATTAAAAAAATGCTTTAAAAATCATTACGGTAATTTTTAGTTTAAAAATTATATCTTTTATCTTACTATTCGCGTTTCTTGAATATATTTCTTTATATGAATTTTTGGATAAATCGAATCATGATTGTGGCTCATCAGTTTCGAATTAAGGAATGCATTTTAAAAATTAATTTCGAATCCATATTACAAATTGTTTTTGAATTTCGTTTCTTTTTTTTTTTTCTCCGCAGGCTCCAAAGAGGAAGAAATTGTGGATGAAAAATTATTATCGCCCTTAATAATTTGGTTCAGAAAATACATGCCTTGTGGTAAATTCAAACAGGTGGCTTTGCATAAGAAAAACGAGGTAATACATTTTTTAACATATATTTTCTCTTTTATTGCAATACTTTCAATAATAATGTTAATAATCTATATATAGTATAAAATGGGGTCTCTTGAAAACGTCTGTATGTTTGAACCAGAAAAACTCGAGAAAGAGCTATTGGATATTGGAGATATTTATACCATTATGTAGAGCATTTATTGAAGAAAGTTTTAATACATTAAAGTCATAGCAGCATAAAAAAAGGAGTTTTATAATTGCTATTTTAACTTTTCACTTACCCTAGCAGGCTTGGAAACCTCAAACTGCGCATATGCATATAGCGCTTGCGCATCTTTGTTCACGTCTGATTTTAAACAGCTATTTAAAACCCATTATGCCATTATTAACTCTACTTATTTAGAAAATAGGCATCAGATCCAAAAAAATTGTCAAAAGGAAAAAAAATCTTAGTAAATTCAATTTATAGCCATGTGATCACAAGGTTTTCCCCTTATTACAAAAAAATATTGTAAAAAATACTATCATGATTTGGTATATAACTACTTTGATACATTGTAAAAATAGTTATAAAGTTAATAAAACCACTTATGTTAGTTAATTTCAATATAAACGCTTTTACTAGATCGAGTTTTTGTTTAGTTTAGTTATGTTATGACCCCGTTGTAAGCCAACACAAGGGCTATTTTGGGACGGATCACATAGTTTTGAACCGCGGTCAAATAACGCTTGCTAGATCGAAGAATTAGCAAGATTCACCAAATGTTGTTCAACATTTTAGCAACTACACTGGATGCAATATCTGTCGTAATTCTAATTTTGAGAACATTAATGTCTTTATCCAGCATTACAGACACTTTCTTTTACGAAACTTCAAATAAAAATTATCTATTGGCTTAATATACGTATAATGAGCATGAGTGTAATTGACACCATTTTAATAACAAACTCTAGCGTGTGACTCAGAAGTTGTTGTTATTGCTTATTATAGAATGGTAACAGTTAAATGTGTAGCGTCAGCCTTATAAGCTAAATAATATCTTTCGAGCTGAAGGGTCCCTTTTGCTCGAACGGTATATCGCTCGTAATGTAAGGAAAGCATTATACAAATGTTTCAGACTGCTACATTGAACTGTTTTACAACTATATTTGATTTAAATGTTTGCTTAATTAATTAATGGATATGAAAAATACTATTAGAAATTCTTGAATTTAATTACTAACTCAATTTAAGAGAATATAATATATGTTGTTGTTACTTATGGCACTTGCCTATGGACAAGCCCCACGTTGATGCAGCAGCAGATTTAAGCCGAAAGGAGCTTATCTTGTTTTTGAAGTAACGCCAACTAAGGCCAAGAGTACGACTTAGCTACACACGGCCCCTTTTTACAGGGGGCACATTCACACATCTCATGGATAGAACACTGAAGAACAACCATGCCCGAACCGGGACTCCAGAACACGAGGAAGACGCGCTACCTCTGTGCCAGAAAGCCGGCATATAATATATATAACAGGTATCAACATAAAAGGATATAACAGGATCACATAAGGCCTGAAGGTTATTCCATTTTGCTCAGTTAGAGCGAGCAAGCACTTGGGAGAAGACTTCTCCCTTTAATGTTCCAGATCTTTGGACTAAATGAAGATGCTCGTTTATCACTACTATATTATTTTTGACAGTTAAGAGCGTATATTTCTGGTAAGATCACCTAAAGTATGAAAGTCATACCACTTTGACTAGCTTTACCGAGAAAACTCTTGGGTGATCTTATATTAGAGATTTCTCCCTCTAATGTATAATGTCTTCAAATCAATTGAAGACGCTCCTTTCTCATTACCATATTATTTTTAACAGTTAGTCAAGAGTGTATATTTGCGTCAAGATCACCCAAGGCATGAAATAATTCCATTTTGTCTAGCTAAAACGAGCAAACACTTGGGAGCAGACTTCTCCCTCTAATATTCCAAGTCCACGAACCAATTGTAGATTCTCATTACTATATCATATTTGATAGTTAACCAAGAATGGATATTGCTGGTAGGATCACATAAGGCATAGAGGTTATTTCACTTTGTCCATCTAGAACTAGCAAGGACTTGTAAGAAGCCTTCTCCCTCTAATGTTCCAAGTCTTTGGATCAACTGAAGATGTCCTTTTATGTTGTTGTTGCTGCATGTTCCTATTGGCCAGTAGTGTTAGACCAGGGCCATGACTGGATGGGGAAAGATTGCAGCCTCCGTTAGTCCAAAGGACCAGAGCACATAGAAATAGGTAGAGGACCAACTTAGCTCTTTCATACACACATTCGCTTGCACAGTCCCTTTTTACAGGGGGGAGGCCATTTTCACAAATCTCACACAGCACACAGTACAACCATGCTCGAACCGGGACCCGAACATGAGAAAGACGCGCTACCTCTGTGCCAGAAAGCCGGCCCTTTCTTATTACTGTATTACATTTGATAGTTAGTCAAGAATGCATATTCTTGGGGAGATCACACAAAGCCTGAAGCTATTCCATTTTGTTCAACTAAAACAAGAATGAACTTGGGGGTCATCCCTCTTCCACTAATTTTCCAGGTCTTCGGATCAACTGTTGCTCTTTCCTCATTACTTTATTATATTTAATAATTCTTTAATTTCCTATAATTGAAGAAAGACTTAGTTACCATTTAGTACAATATGCCCACAATAAAAAAAATAAACATTTCAAATTTAAGCTTTCAGTCTAGAATAGATAAATAATATTTTATAAAATGAAAATATCATGATAAAAATGTTCCTTTTTCAGGACTTGTCTCAGACACACCTGAGTACGACCAGTGTCATCAGCGATTCTGACTTTTATCCGACCAAAAGACCATCAATAACATACATATCAGACTCTAAATTGTCTTAACAAGACTTAAACGCGGAATTGTGTATATTTTTATAGGAGAAATTGTTCACTGGTAAACTTTTAAAAGCATGCCAAAATGCATATGAATGTATGTGTATCATAAATGTCTTCATCATAAAATAATAATTGTTTTTCTTGTGCGCACGAATTTGAATTTTTCCCACTGTTTCCGCGAAATGGCAAACAATTTAATTCTTTTCATTCTTTCTTTTAAATAGAAGAAAAATAAAGTTAAAAGTTTTATATGTAAATATATAATTCCTTAAAAACCTGCATCTTTTTACTGCATTGGTGTAACTGTCTCGTAAAATTAAACTACAAATCTAAAAAATTTCGATAAAAAGTCCCGAAGTTTTCTTGCATATTTCTCTAATAAAGATTGTTTCTTTTTCCCTTCTCATAAAATTATAAACTTTGAGAAAAGATATAAATGCCCCTATTAAACAGATTTTATTTTAAGAATCCCTTACATTAGATCTTGTGATACGTAGTATACGTACTAAAGGAAACCGAATAGATGTTATTCTTGTAATTGTTCGGTTAAGTCATGAAACAGATTCTCCGACCTGCCACGAAGGCACACGGATTAGCCATAAGGACTGAAGGACCGGACCGCCGCAGCAGCAGTTTGAGGGAACTGTGGTTGAATCCTAATTGCCATCACCGGCCACGGTACAACCTTCCCCGAAGGAAGTACGTCCCATCATCGATGCGAGGAGCCTAACTCCCACCTATTAGTGTACCCACTTTAGCAAATGTATGGGAAAGAAAAAAATTTAATACGGTCTTTATTGTTACAACTTGCCTCCAAACATAAAAAAAATAGCAATAATCAAAAAAAATTGAAAAAATCTATATCGTGCTAAAAATTAACAAAACTGTTGAATATTTTATGTATATTATGAATAAACAAATAAATGTTTAAAAAATTATCCACAATCTTTGGAACTGTAAAAGCATTTCAAAATCGATTTTTTTTTCTAGAAATTGTTATAATTAGGCTCAGTCGCCCTAAGATCATAATGCCCAATTTTAATAAATAGTTTATTTTCACAATTCAGCATATTTTTGAAATTAATCAACAAGTTAAAGATTTTTTTATTTTAATAACTTAGTAAAAATGTTTTCCTCTTTTGATTATTTAAAAATAAAGTAATAAAATTCTTAAAAAAATACTATAATTGTAAATTAGTACTGACAAACATATGCATTTTAATTATTATGAGAGATTTTATTGACAGTAAATATAACAGCGGATCATTTAATTAATTTATTGGCTACAATTATTTTAACAAGATTTTTCAAGGTTAACTTTATTACAATGGATTTTATCAATTCTTAGTTTAGTATATCTTTAATTCAGAGGTTTCTTGTTAAAAATGTTAGTATCATTATTCACTCTGGAATGTAATTAATTTTTGGAAGAGATATATTTACCAGAATCTATTTCTCCATGACCTTGATTAATAGATTTTAGAATAATATCAGAAGTAATAGAACAGTTTAAATATTTAAATTTATATAGTTTTGATATAATAGAATTTGGTTATTAATGAAATATAGCTAGTGAAACAAATTTCATAAAACAAGTAATAAATACAACATTAAAAATTATTTTATGTCTATCAAGAAAAAAATAACAATCAGTTAAAAAAATAATTGATATCCCAATATATTTCTAATAATTATATATAATTATTCTAGTACTAATTAAAATAATTCAAGGCACTCAAATTGTAGTCGTAATATTTCATAATTCATTTTTTTGTAAATTTAATTATATTATGACAAGACTAAAATTATTTTTTATTGACTGGTCCATGACTCTTCATACAACAGATCTCGAGCAAATGCCTAGTCTGAATTCTACCATTTTCAGAATTTAAAATTAAAAAAGGAATACTAAGCCAGTAAACACACAAACAATAACACCAACAATTTAGTCTTTATTAATAATTTATAATTAAGTATTTTTACAATATCTATAATAAATGTATATACATACCTACATATATGACTTATATATGCACACATATACAAATTTCACAAGAATAACCTCACAAACTTTCTACCAAAGAAACCATTCTACCATAAATATCATAATTTGACAACCATATGACAGCAAAATAATGCAAAACCAAATGCATTCAAACACTACTAGTATTAATACTTAAAAAATCCCAGTCACAAAAAAGGAGGAACGTTAAAATCATCTTTGTACTCCAACACTCCTTCAAAAAATAACTACAACCTTAAAAATACACCAACAAAAAACAGTTTCTGTCAATAATATCTATTGAAAGAATTTTTTAAGTGATATGTGTTGAAGGATTTTATTAAACAGTTAAGAATTAATTTATATATTCAAATTACTGATGGATTTAATTTTTTTATATTTTCTAAAACTTCTTATATTTTGAAGAATTTTGTTGAATACTTTTAGTAATATGTTTTTTGCTGGTATTATAAGTACATAAATATATGCATAAAAATATCACTATACATTCAAGAATTAATTAAACCACAACTAATATGGTCTACACTGAAGTAGACTGTAAATATTAAAATTCCAAATATGTTTTAAATTTTAAAACTTACCATCTACTTGCTAAACTATATAAGTGCTAGTGCTAAATGCATGAAACTAAAAACATGAAAATCATAAAAAGAAAAAATTAAGGATGTCTTTTCAAATGATTTCACACTTAATATTTGAATAGAGGAGGTGGGCACTAAGAAGGCAGGAATTTTTTTCAACGTCTATGAAATTAGACAGAAATTAAAATAATTACATGTTAAAAATAATGAAACTATATAATGGTTTATAGTATTCCCTTTTTTTTATCTTCAAATATTTAAAATGCCATAAATTTTGGGCTTTTACAAAACAATGTATACAAAAATTTAGTAAAAACTCAGTTAATCAATATAAAATATAAAATCAACAAAACTAGAATATGACTATTAGTTATTAGTTTGCAGAAAAATTAGTTATGGTTTAAAATTGTAAATTTCTAAAACAGTATATTAAAAAAATTTCACAACTTCAATTCACATAGTTATTTTAAATATATCTGAAAATAATGTGTATTATTTAGTATTGAAAAACAGAATACTTTTATATACAAAATATAGGCTTAAAATACAGGCCCATGAATGAATGAATGAATGAATGAATCCATTTAGGAATCTATAACTGTCATTAATAACCAATGTAACAATAATGAAAAATGAAGAATATCCAAAAATAAATGGGCTTTTTTTAATTTAAAAAAAATCTACAAAATAGAATTCATTTCTTTAAGCAATAAGGAAACATTTAAAAGAAACAAATAAGCCATTTAATTCCAAGACAAATTTAATGCATCATTTATTTGTAAATATAACAACTCAAACAAATATATTTTATCAAATACTTGTGCAGATTCTTTATACAGTAAGTACTAAAATCTTAATTTTTAATCTAGATTCTCTTATTTCAATAATCTATCTTAGAACCTTTTATGTAAATTCAGGATTTTGCTTTTTAAGAGTAATTAAAATAATTATAAAAATTGATTATTTTGAAAACTAAGCATGAATAAGCATATGAAACTATAAACAAATTTATATGAGATTCATCCTGATACATAACAAAAAATAATATATATGTAATACTTTTATAATACTTCAATAATAATATATATATATAATACTTTTAGAAAATTAAATAGGATATTGAAATTGCAATTTTAAAATTATAGTAAAAATAACATTAAAAACACCATCGATTTTAAAATGCTAGAATAACAAAATAAATGAAAAATGAAAAAAATAGATGATGACTAGCAGATAATATATAGCTGCACCATTTAATTTTAGGGCAATACTTTCAGCACAGCTCAGTTCAACTATACTCATAATCCATATTCAATTCTAAAAATTGTAATCCCTAAAAATTGCATAAAATGGTAAAAATATGCTTTTAAGGTTTTAAAAAAATAACATTTTAAGAATTTAAAAAAAAATGCTTTTTTAAAAAAAGAAAAAAGTTTTTAAAAAGTTTAATTCCTAAGGATTGTTATAATAGATAAATAGGGGGGAGGAGAGAATATTTGGATTTTTTCCCCTCATATCAAGCAAGAAAATGAAACAAAGACATGTACATTATACATGGCTAATTCATAACACAAAAGGTAATATAATTCAGACTTAAATTTATTTTATGAAAACTATTTCAGTATTTACTATCATATATTTATATTCAGTATTATATATTTAAAAAAGACATTTTGGTTTCCATACAATATCTTTACAACATTCTATAGATTTATGACTATCTATCAGTGATGCAATATTTCCTTAAAATTGATCATACAAGATAGCAAGAAATTCAAAAAAATTATATAACCACCATTCAAAAAGGCACGACAGGTTCAATTCTTCAGGCACAAATGTATCTCATTCAAATTCTAAAAAAAATGTTAATAAAATACTTAATTATTTAAATAGTACAGTTTAAAATCGAAGATAATTGAAATCGGTAATTAGATTTAAGAGTAACATAGCTTCCATTTTTTAACTGAATTATTTCCTCAAATTTGTTTTCCTTAAACTTAATAAAAACTTTTGAAAACTTTTTGTGTCATTTTTTAAATTCATATACAATTTTCACAATTTAAAATTTCATTAAGATTAAGCTACTGAAATGTCACACTTAAACTTCCAATAGAAATTATTCAGTTTGAAAACAATAAATATTACAGATTTCCAATATGGTAAAAGAATAAACATTTCCATTTTTCAAAACAAAATCAGCAAATTAATCAACAATTTACTGTACTTCTGGCTGTATATTGAAATTGATACAATAATAAGAGAGTAAAATTAGACATTTTTTTAAACCAGATAAATATTCTTCAGAATCATTGTCAAACATCACTATTATTTATAATTGTGTTATATTTTTAAATAAGGGTATTAAAGTAAGTTGCAAATAAATAAAAATTTAATTAGATATCAAAGATCACAATTAAGAATTAAGATTTGTGAATTCATTAGACAGTAAAACTATGAATGTTGAAAACTTCTCAATAATATTTCTTACAAGAAAGTAAAGAAAATTAATGCTTGTAGAGATATTTGTAATTCTAAAATTTAAACAAATACTTTAGCACAAATGGAAGTGGGGAAAAAAGAAATTTTAAGGAAGGAAATAGAAATGGAAACATTCATAGATTTTTTTTAAAGCTGCTTTTTATGTAACATTTTATTTTAACAAGAGGGAAAAAACCTTTATAATATAGTTTTAATTGTAGTAATATTTATTTTAATTAAAAACATTTTATTAAAATTTAAACAAAAATATGAAACATATATAATATTTGGCTTAAATTCAATGCAAGTATAATTAAAATTTATTTCAATAAGATGTTAAAACAATGAAATTGCTTTTCAGTATGTGAATATTTAAAGGAAGGTAAATAAATCTAACATAAAATTTAAATTATAAAATTTTTAGTATATTAAGAATATATTTTTTATCTTTTTATAATATATTGTCTAAGTAATTAGCTTACAATCACATTTTCTTAGAAAATTTTATTTAAGAAAAAAATATTTAAAAGTACTAAGCAACACAAAAAATGCATTACTTAAATCTATATGTAATGGTCAGTTATATCAAAGTGCACATGGAGATAAAAAAAATTAAATACCAAAATGTTAAAGGATTAAATAGAAAGAATCTTAAAAGACAGAGAGAAATTAGATTACCTTATCCTTCATCAAATGTTTTTTCTTGAATGAGAATAATATACATTTCATACTTTCATTTTGAAAAATTTACACCATAACATATATTGTAAAGCAATAAAATTTTCTAAATTTTTCCATCATAAATTTTTTTTCATAAATATCATGAATTATCAAATAATATATTGTGAAAATAATGGACAGTTTTTTTTCTCATGTTTTAAGAATTAAATAATTTCCATTACAGAAAATATCTTTACTCCAACTTCAATGTTCTTAAATAATATGTTATGTAATACTGATATATTGATTTAATTAACTTTTCTTCTTCAACTACCATATAAATTAGCTATAAAAATAATTCATCTCCAGTACATATAAAAAAATAAAAAGAAAGAATAAAAATATGTTTTAAAAAATGCATGCAATGAACAAAATTTTGAAATAATTGAAATTGCAAACTTTTTTACTAGTGTTGTAATTTTCAAACAATTTTTTTAATTGCTTTAACTTAACCTTGAAACTAATTTAATAGAAAGATAACAGATTCACAATTTATAAATTTTGTATTCAATTGAGGTATAAATGCAACAGCGATAACATAAAAAGCTCATATTTCTTTATAATTCTTCTCTTATTCATTCCACTGAAATAATTTCAAAAATTAAATATTTTGGATCCTGAGGGAATAATGGTATACCTAAAAATCTAAGCTATTTTAAAAAAATAACCTGTGATAAACAATCTATTAATTTCTAATCAGGTAAAAAATTTTGGCTATATTAAAAGTGGTCATTCAAAAATTTACTATTCAGAAAATGTGTATAGTTTTATTATTACAGAAAAGTAAGAAATTGAATAAATACTCTTTATCACAACATTTTAAAAGGAAATAAAAAATCACATTTTTTTAAGACTGCTAAACTGTTTTGTTTAAAGAGAAGGTATGAAAATTTTTAATAGAAATTGTAAGAAATCTAAAACTATTTTCAACTGCATTTCTTTGATACCACAAAAAACAAACTGCTTCAACAGTGATTTTTAAATCAAAATCTTTGGCATATTAGTTAGTGAGCAGGTAATTAGGATAGTAACTGAAATAGTTGATAATTTCAAATCATCTATGTCTTATCTTAACATAAATTTTGTTAAGACAAAACATATTTATAGTACTTATCCTAATTTTAAAGAAGAATATAATGGCAAAACAAGTTTTTACTATATCATCATCTACTCATTTCCACCATTTGATGTGCACATCGTTGAAATCAGAGATAAATTTATATAGCTGCTTTCACATCATACAGTGATTTAACAGTTCCATAATTTTATCTTGAAATATATTGAAAACTAGAATAAATCTACTGACAACTTGCTTCTGTTACTATCCTATAAAGTAAACCTGCAATAAGAAATATATACGTATCCAACAGTAGGATTCTATACCATAAGTTAACTGCAGATGGTAAAAGTATGATTTTATACTGCATCAGAGATCACAGAATTCTTTTGAAACACTAAAGTAATGACAGTGCTTCTCAAACATTGTCGATTTTTCGAATTTCTAATCCAAATTCAACAAATAACAAAATACATAATTTTAAATGCACACAAAGAATCAATAAATAAAATAACTTATAGATATAATAGATAAACTGAAAATTAAAACAATTTATAACATATCACATATTTTGATCAAGAAGTCCTTTAACACATGAATACTAATTGAGCAATTTTTGTCACTTTATCAAAAATTAGCAAGTATACAATACACTTTACAAGTCTGCAGAGAATAAACACAAAAATGTAAGTGAATTTGGTATACTTGGTAACTCAATTATATTCAGTGAATTACTCAATTATGAAACTTTACAGAAATTCAAAAATAAATGGCTGTGAAATAAAATTCCACCAACCACTTGAGATTCCTTTATTGAATAAATTGAATATAATTACTATTGCTAAATAATCTCTCATAAAAATGGGAAAACTGTAAGATGTGCCACATAAAGAATAATTATGAAGGAGAACAAATATTTATTATTGCATATTATCAAATTTAATTTGCTAATGATAAGATCAATCACAATATTTCCCTGACTATTCTTCTCAACATTTTCTTTCTTTTATTAGAAATCAAATATTAAGATATTCGAAAACAAAATTAAACAGATTATAATACAATATTAAATATCACATGTATATAATCGGTTAGTAAGAAAAAAAATACATTAGTTTAATGCAGAAAACAATGACACATTTTTCTATTTTTTGAACATTCCCTGACTATAAAAGAAAAAAATAAAACATAATAAAATAAAAGCCTTGTATTATGAAATTAAAATTATCTAATGCCTCCATCCAATTTATATAATAAGCATTGGATGCCTTAATTACACAAATATGTGCTATTTTTGACAAGATTTTACAAGAGAACTTTCAAAGAAATGCATAAGCTATAATCTATTCACCAACACACAAAAAAAAATCATACAAAAAATAACCATTTCAATACAAAAAAAAAATTACTCAGATCTTAATTTTTGTCAGTTATAGACAGTTCAGTTTCAATCTAATAATTGAGAAGCACTGTCTGAAAAGACTTGACACTCACAAAAAGCATACAAAAATATAATCCTCATAAATAATCTGAACTAAGATTCAAAACTGCTAACTATATACAATTAAAATCCTTACTAACTATCACACAGGTCTAAGAAGCTTATACTGAAACTAAGAGATAAGGAATGTTGTGCAAAGCTAACAAATATGTACATAAAAATAATGTCAAATGGTGCAAAGTAAGGGGAAAATCTAACATATGAAAATGCAAGAAGCAATGTTTTCCATTCAGATACCATTCAATAATAAAGAATCATTTAATATCCATACAGTTGTTTTAAATACAAATTCAGATTTAATTACAGTGCAATTTTTCAGTAAAAAATCCTGTTTAAAAAAGTTAGTTTCACAAGTCAAACTTTATAATAGCTGATATTACACAATAAAATTGTTATTTTTTTTAGTGACAAGAAGAAAAAAATAATTCAGATTTAGTTATGACATATCTAATTATGTCAGACTATTCTATACTATTACTATTTACAGAACTTTGTAAATAGCAATAGTATATAATAGTCTATTACAGACATTACTATTACAGAACTTAGTAAAGAAATGAGTTGTTATAAAAAATTAAATTGCACTGATGTCTAAAAGAATCAAATTGCAATAATAAATATTGAAAGAAGAAAATGTAACAGAATCTGCCAAAAAATAATACTTTCATTCTATATTAATTCGATTTCACAACAATGCAAGAATTGTACAATTGAAAATGTAAGTTATGCATAAATTCTTAAATAAAAACATTGCTTCAGGCAATTATAAAACAAAATGAAATTACAAACAGCAAAATGATTATAATATCATCAAATATCTAAAAGAAGCCATCTAATGATAATGTAATGGTGTATGCAGGGTTTCCAGTAACTTGATATAATTTGGTTCTGAAATTTAAAAGAAAACATTTGAACATGTAATAAAATCTTCAGATAAATTTTTATGGCAATGTAATAATATAAAAGGCAAATAAACAAGTAAATTGATAGTCCTTTTGTTGAAAAATTAAAGGAAAAATATATATTATTTTAAAATTAATACAGATCTTATTTCTTTCTTATTATATGATAAAATTTTGGCATACACATAGCTGATATTTTGGAAATTATGTGCAAAAAATTCTTACATATAATAGATTTCGCAAATATTTTTCCTTACATAAAATTTTCAAGATTTTTCATAAACATTTGAAAAAAAGTAGATTGATAAAACAAACACTTTTTTTAATATAGTTTTTGTACGAGAAAACATAATCATAAAAAAATTCATTGTACTTACCTTCATCACAGTTTAGGTAACCATGCCTCACTAAAAAGTCCAAAGCAATCAAAGAACTTGTAAGCTTAAAATCATCAGTCACTATCACCCTTTTTAACTAGAAAATAACACACACAAAAATACAGATGTCAAGAAAAATATTTTAAGGGAATAAAATATTAATATAATTACAATTTTCCAATTTCTACTTAAGTTTATAGGCCACAAACCTCATCAATAGACAACAAATGAAAGCTCTCAACTTCATTATCACTGTTTGTAGGCATGAAATCAGAAGGTATTTCCAAATCAAATACAAATATAGTTTCAGGGAAAATCCCTCTTTCATCTTCAAACATGAACCTACAAAAAGAAGTGAAAATCATTAAAAAACCAGTTTCAAAACTGCATATAAAGTTAATTCTTCAAAAGACTTACATAAAATATAGTGTACAAATATTATCAGAGGTCATGTTTTTGTATTTGTTTAGTTGCCATTTCCTTCTTAAGGCTATTTGTTTATTTTCTTAATTATAATAATTTTCAAAACATTAAATGCTGTAATTCATATTAGAATCAGAAATAAAATGCTAAACTTTCCAAATTTTCAGATAAGACATTTTAAGCAGCAAAATTGGAATTCAAACAAATAAATAGCAATTTGTATCCCACACAATTCTTAAATATTTTTGCAATTAAAATTTAAGTATAATAATTAACACAGCACTTAATTATTATTGCAAGAATAACAATTTTAATGCTAATCAAAGGCCAAAAAAATGCAAAAAATATTATCAGAATATTTTTTTTAAAAAACAATGCAGTTATTTTGAATTTAATTATGAGAAGATAAGGGAAAAGAATACTTACGAAACTACTCCAGCTGGTATCATACTGTTTAATAAAACATCAGTCAAAGAAGCCTCCTCCTGGGCTTCTTTACGAACACATTCCAGAATAGTCATTCCAACACTAAAGCCTCCACTAACCTATACCATAGAAAATTTAGGAGTTAAAAATTATTATTGTACTTAAAGGAGCAGTTTTCTTTTAAAGTTATTGCAATTTTCACAATATTCCATTATTGATAGTTATTATATACTCACTAAACTAGACAAGATGTATTCATGAAACTTTATTTTCAAAAATTATCTTGAACTCAAATGTAAAGATAAAAGTGAAAAATTGTCTAAGACAATGCTTTTGCAAATGTTTGAAATGAAGTATATGTATGTTTCATTCATTTTTTTACTGTATGATACATCAAAAAGCAATCAATGTCCATAATAGAAAAAAATTAAATAAGAATTAATCTTGAGTGGCAAGATTTCCTTTTAAACAATGTGTTTCATTTGAACTTGAAGAGTTAAGCTAAATAAAATGATAGAAAATTTTACTTTCTTTAGTTTCAGAAATAATAAATTTAACAGAAGTGATTAATAAAGGGCTATTCCAAACTTGCAGTTGGAAATAGCCCTTTTAATAAATATAGTGAACACATGACAGTGAATTTATCCCTTTTTTAAAAAGCTAACAATTAAAAATAAAAGATTATGCTAGAAAAAATATAATGAAGACAGATGAATAGACAAATATTAATACAGACAAATCAAATAAAGATAAATTAATTGCTTTGAATTCTCAAATACAAATATGGTTATGCTGAATTTAAAGAAAATACTGAATAAATAACACTGTTTAAAGCAAATATTTCCTTACACATAAAAAGTTATGAAAATACTGACCATGTTATCAAATTTTCCTGGCCAAGTAGGTTTTGTACAAGCCCTTTTCTGAATCCAGATACTCATGGTACCATCAGCATTTTTAACATAACCATTAACATGAACGCCACATCTTTTAATGCCAAACAAACCTAAAAGTAAATTGCATGTTAATAGCCTTGTATGCTTTTTCCATGGACATCAAGCAAATAAAAAAATTAAAATATATTGTGTGGTCATGCAATTAATTAGGTTTTATACTATATTGGTTAAATAAAATTTTGCATGGCATTTTATCTAACAATAAAACCTTCCACCCTACTTTCTATAACAAAATGCATACATATTTGACTGCATTCATGATTCTAAACTAAAACTTATTGGGGAAAAAAGAATAGCTAGGACCAATATAGTATAAATATCATAATTAGCTATAAGATATTATGTTTGCATTTTTACATTATGACCACATACATGTTGCCGACCTTTCCATCTTCATTACTGGAACATCACCAAATTTAGAACTCACATCATAGCACTGAAAAAGACAGAATTGCTCAGACAGTCAACAAGAATTATCAAAACACAGGTTAGCTTAATGATTATTTTAGTGGATATTAAAATCCCTTTCAATATATAATTCAATCTATAAAAATTAAACTAATTTATTCTCTTTATCTGATATAATTCATTATAACTATTTTATTTTAAAAAGGATTTCTATAACAGAAATCAGCGAACAAAGTAAAAGAGAATTAAATAGAAATAAATCTAAAATCTTAATAAAATTATATTTAATGTATACAGAATGCATTCAAGATGTCCTTCAAAACTAAATTATCAGTCAAAAATTCTTTTCAACCTTAAGAAAAAAATATTACATTATCTGTTTGGAATCCCCCCCCCCCATTCAAACATAGCTACTAAAGTAATTTTTCTTGTTTAACATTATGACTTCACTTTTCAATCAATAAAAAAATGGATGTTGGTATAAACAATAAGACATTATAAACCATTCTCTTTCCAAGAAAACAGCATTTCTTTCATATTATAAGCATAATCACAAATATACAGAACTGTTTTCTCTTTTGATCTTCCTTTCCTTTCTATTTACATTTTTTATTACTATTAAAAGACAGTAAAACATTGTTTATACATTTTTAATTTACACACTATTTCCATATACTCATTCATCATATTTATTCAATCATAAAAATTAGGATAGTAGAGTATGTTATTTATAAAACTTATAAGCAATCTTTATGTTATTTATAAAACACAAAGCTTCATTCTACACCCTTCCATTTCTAACTTTCATTATTATCTTGTACAGTCTCTTTTCCTACATTTTAATTCATAAAAAAAACTTTTATAGCTCTGGAATTATTCACAACAGATGAATTAAGAAATAAAATGTTTGGTGGCAGTTTCAGAGAAGAATAAGGTAAAAAAAAAATATTTGTTTATTTTAAAGATGTAAGGAAATTCCATTCAACTGAAACTATTTTATTTCTTTAAACACCAGTAGAAAAGTTTTCAAAGAATTTAATAAGATTTTCTAAATTAAAAACCTATATATTAAATTATAAGTTGTGAAAAGTAAGAAAAAAATAATTAGAACACATAATAACAGTAAGATTTTTCCCCATCAACAACAAATAAAAGTTTAGTTTTAAAATTTAATCACTGCTTCTATGTAGTAAGTAGCAGTTCTATTTCAATAAACTTTAAGATTATCATTTTCAAATGAATTTGCATCGACAGATTTAGTAATTACTCCTTAAAATTTTCATTATGCATCATATAATTTATATTGCATTTTATATTCATCTCTGAAAGATATTTAAAAGGTATTTTACTATATTTATTAAGCAAATTAGTACTAAACAAACATAACTATAAATATGGGGCTTTATATGAATTTCAAAGCCTATAATTTAAAATTAATCTAATAAACAAATCCAGGTTAATTTTAATACTTAAAAAAATAACTTTTAAATTTATTTCCATAATTCTGAGTAAACAAGAAACTAAATATACAAGATATACCAATACCAAAAACAGGTAAATAATGAGAATATCTAAATTTTTTATAAGTATGTAGATATAATTTACATGTATATGCATTAACGTATATTTGTTTTTGATAACTAAATCATAAAAAGCATGATGGAACAAATGCAGTCAATAATCAACACACTTTCAAGAAAGATAAAATAGTTAAGTTTCAAGTAATTTCATTATCTCCACATTAAGAAGTACTTTCGTTATTGAAAAAATAAAACACTTAGTACTTTCAAAACAGTACATTCAATCATAGATCAAAATATTTATTTTCCTGTTCTATTTGTGACATTTAGCTTTATCAACGTAATTGAAAAGATAAGGGTTAAAAATATTCATTAAAAAATCCAACAAATTTCAATTTTTTTATTAAAAAAATCAATTATAAATACCAGTACAGCATCTTGAACAAAAAAACAACAAAAGGGTTTAAATATAAAAATTATCAGTTTAATATGAGTTCATTTTTTTCATGAAATTCTCAATAGAAATCAATGTATTCACTAATAATATTTATGAAATAATTACAAAAATCATGGATTTGAATACACTAATGTAAGCAGATACAATTATTTTAACTATTTAAAAAGGAGGTAGGAATAAAGTTGTTCATCAATTACTTTTTAAAAAAATAAGAATACTCTTATAGTTAAAAATTTATATAGAGAAATAATTAATCAAAAATATCTTATAATCCAAATTAATCATTAAGGAAAGTTGACTTTTCTTTTAGGAATTATATATATATATATATGTTAATGCTAAAATCACGACTTTCATAATGTTATTTGTCTTAGCTAGTTTTTAATTTAAAAATATGAAAAAAATAGTACTTATGATCTTTTCAATTTCATATACAATAAAAACAATGCAGTGAATATTCATTTTAAGCACTCAAAGCATTCAAATACACACAAAAACTAAAATATATGAACATTCAACGAAACTAAAACAGCATAAAAATTAACTAGATGCTTTGTTATTTTAGAATAATAGTATACGCAGTTGATAAATAAAAAATCATATTCATAAAGCCACAAAACCATATACTTAAAATAATGAATATCAAATTTTTACGCTAATATCTTACAATTTTCCTTTAAACATTAAAAAGAAAAACTAGTTCCAATTGCAAGCAGCTCCAAAAATAATATTGTAAAGATTAATCTAAAAGAAAAATAATATTAGTAAAACCTAAAAGAAATCCATTATTAAATAATTGAAAAAGATAATGTAGTTAAAATAAATCCTGTAAAGTATTTGTTGCAGCAGATCTTATATATATATAAAAAACATCAAGATATTAAACATCCTATGCATAATTATTCCTTTTGATTCAATGCAGCATGTGCATGATAGTTACAGACTATCTAATATTTAAAATGCAATAGAAATGAAATATGTAATGTAAAAATTTACCAACCTCATAAAACTGAAAATCAAAGCAAAATTACAGTACATTGTTAAAAATTTCACTTAAATACCTCGTTTCTCCATCCAGCTAAAGTGCTGAAAATTTCTTTCTTTTGTAACTCGCGAAGAAGATCGTCAAGTTTCTCACTTCTTTCTTCATATGTTCGCCATTCAGGATTCAAAATAACTTTATTTTGAGCCTGATCATACTGAAAAATGGCTGAATAATGCAAGAGCTCCTTCCAAATATCCGGTCTTATTATACCGACTTTCTCAGTGCCAACGTAAAACTCTTTGCAATCTCCTTCATTGGGGCCTTTAAATTAAAGAGAAAATGATTTTTAGCAATTATCAAAATATGAATCAAAATGCATATAAAACAATGGAGAACATTAAAGGTACTTTTAATATAAAAATGATAAAATCTGTAAATTAATTAATAATTAATCTGATGCCATTTCCAAACTAAGATTTCACAAAAATCTAACCAAATTTTAAAAGGAAACTCATATTAGTAAATCTTAGCAATGGAAATTACTATTAAAAGAACAATTTAAATTCTGATTAATAACTTATTATTCTATGCTTGATAAAAAAAATGGGAATTCAAGTAACTAAATAGCACTCTTAATTATATAATAACGAAAAACGGTCTATAATGTTATATTTGGTATAATAATACAGTGAACATTATTTTTTAAAAAGAATAACACATTAATTCCAGTTTATTTAAAATTTAATCAAATTGTTTTGTTTTCCAAAAATTCGTATGTTTGAAAGAATTTAAACTATTAATTACATTTCCTTAAATTAATCTATTTTTGCATGTTAAAAGTAAAATTTTGTATTTGTAAAAAAATTATACTTTAATCACAAGTAACATTTATTTTATGTCAACAAATCTTTTAATAGTAAAATTAATTATGTTTAATTTTTATTCAGTTAAAAAGGATTATTTAAATTTACATTATGTAGGTATAAAAAGCTTTGTTACAAGCTATGTCAGATGAGATGCAGTATTTCATGTAGTGTTTGTCAATTAATTAATTCCAATCAAATTTGTTTTACAAAATAAATTTCATTACATTAAAAACTTTTTTTATTAAAATTTCATTACTTTTTGATTATTATTTTTTAACAAAAGAATAGACCAAAAGAAAGAAAATCTAAAGAACATTTGAAAGCTCCTGTGTTACTACTGTAATCTCTATATTTCCTCCCATATTTAAAGCATTCCATTTATATAAATTTATCAGTTTTGATAGTTTATTTAAAACTTGCTTTAAGAACCATTAGATATTTCAATTGAAATAAATTTTTAAAAAATCTTATTCTTTATAATAACTGTTATTAATAATGAATCTCAAAAATGGGATAGAGTGTTGCTATGACCCTTATTATCAAAATATTAAATAATAAATGTTACACTTTTAAACTTTCATGATTCGCAACAAGTAAGAAAATAAAGATCAGAAAAAGAATTTTATTTACTTACTACCAACTGAATACCAGAATATTTGATACAAAAGCTGAAAATAATATTCCACAACACAAAGCACTACCTTCTCCTATAAGCTTTAATAGTTTTGTTTTTAACTGTAGTTAAACTGACACTTAGCTTGATTTAAGTTTGATTCCTTTGTATAAAAATTTCTACTTTGAAATTTGAATATTATTATACAGAGTAAGAAAAAAGTTTAACATGATAATAGTTCTTAATATTTTAAGACACCATATAAACTGCATTCATTAAATATGTTATTGGCACAATTATTAACAAATATAAAATCACAAAATATGAAATTTTCAAAGATTATGAAATAACTTATATAAATATATCATTTACAATGATAATTTGTATAATAACCATTTTAAAATAAATTTTGGTAGTTAGTATATGCAAATTAGAAAATACACAGTATGATACAATAAATTATCAATTTTAATATCAAACATATTCTAAATTCCCCATTTGGTTCAGAATATCCATCCTATTATTTATGAAGTTTCATACTGAATTGTTTAATTAATTATGAAATCTTTCATTCAAAGAATGACAGATAATTTCTAAGTTTACAACAGCAGCATAAGCAAAATATTAAAACTCAAAATCAGAATAACAGGATATTACAAGTAAATATTAAAGGGATTTAATTTATGATCAGAACATAATAAAAGATTTAAAAATGAATAAATTCTAGAATTGAGTTTCTAAAGCCCTTGTTTGTAATAGGATTTTTTTTCACAATCCTTGGCACATTTTTACACATACACAAATGCAACACAAATACACATTTAAATAATATTAAAAATTTCTGAATATAACTATATATTTCTAATAATTAAGTATGCTTTATATTTTCTAATTATAATTTCAATTTCTTGCTAAAATATACAAGATATGTAAACATGTATTACCTTGCAGATGTGACATTCCAGATAATACAAAATTCAGAATTTATATTTTTACTAAATTTTACTCTGAAAATTCACTCCTAATAATAAATTCTTCAAAAAAAATGAAGTGCAAACAATTTTTATTCATTCAATGCCAGTATTTGAAAGAAACCGAAAATACAAATATTCCCTAAAATATATAAAAATATAGATTATTATAAACAGTTTCTCCTGCATAAAAATGTGCAATAAAATTAAAATGCAAGTAAATTGTAAATGTAAATTAAAATGTAATAGTGTAAAAGAATTCTGCATTGGATACGCAAGAATTTACTTAATGAAAATGGTGGCTAAAAGTAAATGCGCACTTAAATAAAATAGTAAACTATCCTCATTTTTAATAAACAGTATGTATTTTAATGGTAAATGAAAATACAAAAATAAACTACAAGGTCCCATCGAGAGAATGAATACGGAACTCTCAAAATAACATTGACCAATGATAAACAAACGTCAAGAACGAAGTAAAAATAAAACAATATACCTATTTTACTCTTGAGATTGAAATTCCTAAGTAAAAGTCCTAATTTATGTGACCAATTCAATCCATTTGATGAATTCCGACAAATGTATTGAGATACAGGACCATTGGTATATCGTGTCATTTTTTCCCAGCACCGATTGACACTGACAGCAGAAGCATAATGCATAACAGAGATAAAAATAAACAAACTTCTAATCTATAATAACTTCTGTCTTGTCTTCTTTTTCTCAAAGTGTACTGCAATAATTTATAAAAAAATTATTTCCTTGGGATTTTTTTGAAAATCTATATATTAAATAATATAATTATTAAAATAATTTTTTTCTTTGGCAAACAAAGTATTTTTCTTCGAATTTTATTTTTTGGAACTGAAATTGAAATAGCAAATGACGTCATTTCTTCTGCTCAGTCAAACAAAACAGAATTTCTCACATGAGTAATTTACCATTGATTAAGTTTCGAACTTCGATATATAAAAAATAATAAAAGTAGTTATCTCTTCAATAATAATATTGAAATAGTTCACTTTTTCAGAATTCCTTTGAATAATTCTGAATAGTTCACTTTTTTTATACGTCATTGTTACAGAAATTCAAATTGCTATTTAAAACTATTTTTGCGCTGGTATTTAATCTGTTTCTACATCTTTCTTAGGAATTGAATACCAAATTATCACTGAAAAACTATGTAGATGCATAAGTTATCAGCGATTTCCTTAATGCATGAATTTTTGAACAAAGAATATAGCAGTTTAACTAAAGCAGCATGTATAAACAATTTACAGAATAATATCTAATGTAGTTAATAATTTTATCATTTAATCTGGGTGTCAACAACATTTAAATTTGATCGAAAAGCATTTAAATCCGTAAAAAATATCCGAAGCAATTTTAAAGCAATAAAGAAGCATTCTAATTTCCTCGCCAAGGAGAGAATTGCTATAGCTCATTGCACCCGATCCCTTCCCCTCCCAAATCTCTCTATTATAAAAATATTATTGAAATATCTTTAAGATGCTCTACAGTATTCAGAATAACGAATGACTTCGAAAAGATACCGTACATCTTGTACAAATAGAATTTCTCTCTCCACTTGCGTTTGGTCCGTATCCGTAGTATTTGGGAAATATTTAAATAACATTTTGAATACCAAGGAATGCAATTGTAACATAAACTCCCAGACCATATTTCATATATTTAAGTAATTGCGATTTTTAGCTATCATGTTATTTACATGATTCTGTAGGTACAGATAGGCAGTCGTTTCAAATTCTTAATGGATTTGACTAAAAAAATCGCAGGTGCTTAAAATATAAATGCTGGATCTACATTGCCCATTCTATTCATGTAGCTTTCGTAGTCTTGTAGTTATGTTGGCTTGTATTCGAACAACTGAATAGACAGACTTCTCAAAGGATTTTGCTCAAGTTTGGATAGAAATCTACAAGAAGAAAAAAAAAAAGAAAAGACCATATATCAAATTTCGCCTTTACCAGCACAATTTTTTAACATTAATTTCATCACAGAATTCCCACAAAATATGTTTTTCGAATTACGAGAAGTCTGAAATGGAGAGATTTGTCAAAATCTCGAACTCGAATTTTTCGATGATTTAAATACTGTCTACGCATCAAGTACAAAAAAGAAAATAATTATAAATAAATATTTTAATTGTGTATCATCTTTATCTTTACGACTTTTCTTGTAATATTATGTGTGAAGAGAAAGTATCTTAAACATTAAAAAGAAAAAAAACCCTTCGAACATTAGATTATGATGAATTCATCTATTTAATGTCTTTCTCAGTTTAAAAACCTCGATTTTTAAATTATATTTTTGATTGTAAATGTGATAAAAGTGCAACACACTACACAGATGAAACTTGCTAAGCAGTCATTACTTCAAAACTGAAAATTTTTAGCAAGTTAGAACAAAATGCATCAACGGGAAATTTCTCTGCAATTTGTGTGTGAATGCAATAAATCAAAAATGGTTAATTGTTTCATTTCCACAATTGCCAATTTTTATCAGATTTTGAACTAGAATCATTTATAAACTGAGTAATTTAAAGTTGTTGTTGTTTTGCGCTTCTACATATGATCATGATGAAAATACCGCAAGTTAGATGAATGATTATCAGTATACGACTTTTATAATAAAATTTGAAGCATGGAAATCATTATTTACGACTCTGTACCAAAAAGTCCAGGAGTTTTTGAAATGCTTACATTTTCCTTATAGGCTATGAATTCTATCTAAACTATTGTAATTCTAAATATTGTGTGCATTTCAAATGCTCATTTAAAGAAAGATGTTAACATTATTAAAATTGTCAGCTTAATCAAGCATTTCATTATTCTTTCTAATTTCCTAGAGAGCACTGAAATTATTAGCACGGAAAGAAAAGGATAGTTTTCAGGTAAATTAAGGAATTTATTTTGAATACAATTTATCTTTTTCTTTTAAAACCTTACATATCATGTTTTTAAACTGAATGCTAATGTAATTATCATATTATGATAAAGACACCCATTGCGAAAAAATAAAGATTTATTTTACTGTTTGAAAGAATAGAATTTCCCACTTTTTTTTTCTTCTTTTTATTTTGGGATAGACATTTATAATAACTAGTTTTTTTTTTAATGAATGACATTGATAGTGAAATTCTTACCTCCATTTGTGTGATTATCGATTGCACAATTCTAGAATTTGTTTTAATATTACAAATGGAACTTCTATTTTAAATTAAGTTAACTTTAAACTAATGGCAATACTCTCCCAGAAATTTATCTTATCCACACACACACACACACACCTCGCATAAAATTACAGACCTTGAGTAAGACCGCTATTGCTTGTCATGCCATTAGCGAACAATATTAAGGAAATACAGAACATTTCATTTTTAATGAATCTGTCGTAATAATATTAAATGTAGACTCCTTTTTTCAAAACGATTCAAAACAAAATTTGGCTCAGGATTATAGCTGTAGTTAAAAGATAACATACCGAACTTGTTTGATTTGCTTTTATGATTTATATGAAAGTACAGATTCAGTTCAAAATTTGATTAGGAACTCTATTTTCGATGCAAAACCTGTACACAAAATTTTTCTAATGACTCCTTCACGTTTTGGAATTATCAAGTCCATTTATACCCGAACATCCAGGCAGATTTTCTCTGAATGGATTTGATAGAAATCTACATATCTAATAGCCAGTCCATATATCTTATCTCACGTGTCTTGCTAAAAGTGTTTTTGAATATCATAAGCAGAAATATATAATGGGGGGGGGAATGTTTTTCGAACTTACGGTGGACTGAACGGTAAAAACACGTCTAAATCTTAATTTTTAATCTTTTTTTTTTTTACAGTTGTACTTTCTTTATTCTTTGTATAGAAGAAAATAGAAGAGCTACTTTCCTCTAATTTATCATACAAATAATTTTAATGAAATGAATAATTTTTTCGTCCATTTTTTTTACTTTAATGTAAATTCAATCGGGATTTCTTTTTTAATTAAAAATCATATGAACCATTTTTTGGTGACATGAAGTATTTTAAATTTACATACTGTTTTCAAACTCATATTTATAATTTCCATATGTACTGTGTAAATTAGGGAGCATTTTTCTTTTCTTTTCGCAAATTATTTTTTATTTCCATCTGTATGCAATCACTGGAAACTAGTTTTATCTGCTTTGAGATAGTCAGACTGCCACCCCCCGGTAAAATAAAGCTGTTTGAGTGACCTAGCTTCAGTTATGAACCATTAAGTATAATAAGTAGGTATTAATTTTTGTCTTTTGCGTAGCACATACTACCTTCGTGTGCTTAAACATGGACGTTATTGCAAAGAAGTGTCCAATAGAACATTGATTGATTGATTGAACTTGATCAAGCTGACAACATTTAAAAAATCAGCATTAAATCAATCAATTTCCTCTCTTTATGGATCATCATCCCCAAAAAGGAGACATTTTGGATAAAAACTATTCCAAGAATTAATAAAATCCTAATAAGAAATAGCAAGATTAATCCAAAGAAAATAAAGTTCAGATCTTAGAAGGAATACTTGATTAGTGAATTCCTCATGTTTCATTCAAATCAATTGTTTTAACATTTCAGAATTACTTGTTCCATTATTTTCTTGAATGCAGTTATAAATTCTTATTATTGCAATGAACATTTGTCCTTTCATATTCTCTCAAACATAATATTTAATGACAGAAAATCCTTTCTCAATATTATATATTATCTCAATCTTTACTTATAATAAAGCAAGATGTGTGTGTGTGTTGGCGATGTACAGGCCAGACCGTTCGACCTACAGCTACCAAATTTGGTATATGTATACCTTAGGTGCCGGGAATATGCACCTCGGAGCCCTTTTTTGAATTTTTAATTAAAATTTTAATTAATTAAAAAATAAGCCAAATTTTAACGTTTTTTCGCTATAACTTCTGAAAATATTACATCACAAAATTGATTTTTACATCACTTTAAAGCTCAAAAAATTAGCTTTTCAATGATACTAATGTTTTGACCTACGAATTAAAACTCTATTTTTAATGAATTTTTAAACATTTAATTTAATCGTTTTTTCCAACAATTTATTTCGCAAAAATAAATAAATAAATAAATAAAATAAAATTTTATCTTCTCGAGGATCTCAAAAAAAATCAGCTTTTAATAAAATGTTGCCATCACATTTTCAGAAGTTCTTATTAAAAAAAAATTTAATTACTACCAAAAATAAAACAAATAGGAAATGTGATATTTTTTAAACCGTAAATGCAAGAGAAAATTTTTCTTGATCGTTTTCAATATCAAAATTAACAATTCCATTAAAGAATTAAAGTAAATAAAAATACAAAGGAAAAAATATATTACAAAAGTGCGACAGTTAAAACTGAAAAAGAATTTTTAGAAAAGCACCAAACGATAATAATCTGAGAGCGAGATTAATTATTTAAAAGCAAGAAATATTAAACGAACTTTGAAAATGACGTCATTTCAAAGAAACGAAGAACAAAAAGCAATTGATAATCAGTAGTAGTAAAGTATTTTTGCATTCTTTTTTTAAAAATTTTTAAAACAATAAGACATGTTTTGAATTGTTACTTTTACTTATGTGAAGATATTTTGTGCAAATCAAAGAATTCGCCTTCGTGATTGTAATTTATCTCCGCATTTTAATGAATCATGCGAAATAAAAACACATCTTCTTTCAACGAAGTAACGTAATATTAAAGCTATGCTGGTAAAAGGAGGTCAGCTATTTGAAAACGCATCTTCCTTCAAACAATCATACGTAATAATTAACAATGCAAAATTTGTAAAAGAATATAAAACTATTTTTACCCGCATATTTCAAAGACATCAAAACTTTCTACCAAAACAATATCATGTTTTCTCACGAGAAAAAATAAATCAACTATTATTCCAAATTAAGCATATAAAAATGTCATTTTCGGCACGTGTCTGAATAAAATGAAACAAATATGAAACATGATATTTTTGGAAAATAAATGGATGGAAACGTTTTCTATGATATTTTACTATACATATATTACTAATCCAACTACAATTTTATTTAAGGCAAATATGGCTTAACATCTACAAGGCATCTTCTGTAATCGCAGCCCAACATCTAATTTCTTATTTTTTTGGAGAGAGACATAAATCACTTAGCAATTGGTCCAAGTGAAATATATAATGATAGATTTAGGGAAAAAATGCTGATGAATTAAGTTTTTACATGCATAATCTGCTCTGTGAATCATATTTAACAAAATATTCTTGAGACAATAAGTCCTTAAATAAAAAAGTTGCATTCCAATCAACTAAATCAATCATCAAAGCTGATCGATCTATGAAAATTTCAAGATAGCTATTCGATATAAACTGGAGACTTCAGATCACTTTATCAAGATATAAAAGAAGCCAATCAGGGTTACTCTAGAATAATTGGTCTAAATTATGATAATGATGATTGTTCTAAACGTGCAATATTCAGAACTGAGTAAATCAGTCAGATTTGAAGAAGATAGAAATCATTATTTATTTATTTAGAAGTTGAAATATTAAGAATATTTTACAAATATGAATCTATAAGACCAAAGGAATTTAAACCATAATTTTTTGAAATATATTTATAAACCTAAAAAAATATTATTGAGAGCATTTATATACATCTAAAAATAAAATTTAAAACTGAAGGTTTCAATTAACCTGTGAAATTTTTGCTGAATAATTCCTAAAGATCTTATAAATTATAAAAAAAAATTTATAATGTTTCAATTTCTTTATTGAACATAAAACTTCAATGTCAGACTATTCTGCTTTCAGTTCTTAGTTTTATTTAAAGGCATGCTTAGATTGAGTAAAGAGGTCTTTATATTAATTGAAGTTTCATCATTTTCAGTTTAATTTAAAAGTGAATTTTACGTGCACTGATAGAAAAATAGAGAGAGATGTGGACTTCAAATATAGGACTGTTTAAGACCTACATAATAGTATAAGTGAATTATATGACAATCGAAATTTGAAGCTTAAAATTATTTTGCTGAAAAACTTATGAGACCAAGTTATATAAAAAATGAGTTAACCCTTTAGTCAGCTTTAATATTGGCGAACCGACTGGTCGCCAAAGGCGGCTAGTATTGAATACAATTGACTGCCATGAAAGTGCTATTATCTATATTAATGATAAAACTTCATTGGAAGGTTTCAAATTGAGAACAAGTTAAACCAACATTTACTATTTCTGCTCGGTGTCAAGTGAAAATCGATTGCTCTGAAAATTTCATTAAGGTTGTTAGCAATATTCATCAATTTATATCCC
The DNA here is from genome assembly GCA_026289955.1 of Argiope argentata. Classification (NCBI taxonomy): domain Eukaryota; kingdom Metazoa; phylum Arthropoda; class Arachnida; order Araneae; family Araneidae; genus Argiope; species Argiope argentata. Next base: position 2,687,365 of record JAOUZG010030345.1, on the reverse strand, counting down.
TTCTTACCATAATGAAATTTGTCTTACACTTGAAAAAAGATATCTGGTGTTTGGAACTTAATCGTCTTGGCGACATTAGGTTTTAAATATAGAGAAATGTTAAGGCAAAATCATGGATTGCATGTATACTTAGAGTGAAATGCTATCATTGGCAGTTTAAAAGGAGCTATATCTTTTCTTGGTATTTCCGCATTAATAAAAATCGTCGAATTTCCATTGATTCCCCCCTTTTTTTTGTCACCCTTCTAATGTGCATAATGATCTGAAAATAAACAGACTTAATTTAGAGGATCTGCAATAATATTCTAAGAAATTTTTTAGATAAAATGGATTATAAAACAAAAGAATGAATGTCAACTAATGCTATTAAAGTGTGGCTTCAAGATGAGTCAAAAACATTTGCACTAAGCTATGCTTTGACAATTGCAAAACATGTTCATAATGTCATTTCTGTACAGATTCAAAGGAAGATTGGTCTACATGTTTCTATGCAGTTAGACAGATTTGTACAGTTAAAACCTTTCTATAATCTTCTAAAAGTAAAATACTTAGTAGGAGAGTGGATATGAAAGATTTTGTTTTCCTTCCATACATTATATACAAACTACCCTTTCCATTATTTTTCTATCTTAAAATTAAAAAAAAAAAAGTTTTAGTAACATAAACCACAATTCTGAACAGATATATCTGTAACTTAAACAATCTTTTAAAATTAATTTAAACATAATTTCTTACAATGTCACTTTTTTCCCCAATGACACATTAAGCCTACTTTCTGTTAAATTATGTCTCTCACTAGGATTGTTTTTCTTTCTTCTGACATTTTTCAAATTTGTTCTTATTTCATAGTAGTTTATAATATAGGAGTGTAATTTATTTTATGGGAATGTAATAAATAATTTATCTTGATTTGTTATCCTTTAAAATTACTGAATTTTTTTATTGCTTATTGATTTTTGGATAATATTTTAGTACTTTAAAATTTTTAGAGGATTTCATTGGTTAAATAATCCACATATTTAAAACGAATTATTATCAGAAGGGGGGAAAATCAGTATCTACAAAGACTATTTCAAAAAGATAAATTTACTTAGATATGAAAATAATCATTTATTTCTCCAAGAAGCAAATGATGTTGAAAATCAAAAATGGTTCTAAAATTGTATATACAGATTCATGATGAAGGAAAATGACTGATGAAAAGTACACATTTCAGAAAGCATATCTTGTTCTGATTTCTTCCAATTTCTTTGATACCTGCAAAACATTTGAGTTATTAGAAACATAATGATTCTTATTTCATACAAATTTTAATTATGCATCATAGATATAAAAAGAATTACTAAAAAATTAAAGTGATGTTAATTTAAAGGATACAGAGTTATTTGTTATAGAAGGTATTCTCAATATTTGTGATTGACAAATTGACCAAACCTTACAAGTTTTTAAAAAAAACAAATGGCATTAAAAAATCATGCATATATACATAGCATAGATTGTACAAACACAGAAATAGGTAACAATTATTTTAATATGAGCTGACTTCTAATATTTAAATAATGTATTCTCCAAAATTAAAATCACGAAGTTTCTTACAATAACTTAAAACTGCCACCAAAATTTGCATTCTACATGTTTTAAAGAACATATAACATGATCTCAGCACCCAGCTTTGAATAAATTATCTTTAACATAAATTTTTGGCAGAAGATGAAATTTGGCTGATCATAGCACCTGGACTTTTCGGCTGTAGCATTATAATTATGATGTTAAAACCTATAAGTTCAACCCATTGCAGTAGGTATAAATTCTCATAATCGTGTAGATGATTCAATGAGATGAAGTCTTTGGTAAGCTTGAAATGGGATAATCTCAAATAGAAGTTGTTGAATGGGGAATCCCAAATCAAAGGTGTTGAATAGTTGCAAGTAGCAATAAAAATGTTAACCAGATTGTGAAAATTATTCCAAAAAACCACCAGATGATCTGGAAAGCCCAAGACACCTTCAAAAATCGATACTAGGCTTTAAATGCCAATATATAGTTAAGAGTTTTTGTATTAGTATCATGAAAAAGAATCTCCTGGCAAACTGTGAATAGATATCTAATAGAGATGGTGGTACAGAATTTAAGCCAGTGTCCAGCACAATATTATCTCTCAGAATTTATTACACGGAAGAGGTCATAAGTTTTGAAGCTGGACATTTCAAGAATAATGGTATTTTCTTTTTATGAGCCGAGCTTCAGTATCAGGAGTGATTTCAATGACTTTATTTAAACAGAATTTGGAGCTTGAAATCAATTTTCAAATGTAAGGGAACACAATCATTTTGTTGGTAAAATAATTTTTTTTTCTAAAACAGCAACATGTTAGGCAATCATACACTGCTTCATAACTTCGATGCAGATGATGTAACTGTGTAGCACTGTAATAATAAGATCATTGATGGCTGTGCACTTTTTTAGGACAGCATCAAGCACATATTTCCTTTTTATGACTTGTAATGTACGGTCAAAAACATATAATATAAAACTTATATTGACTAATTATTTTCTAGACGAAAAGGATATTAATATAGACTGGATTAAAAAGTTCATGAATCTCAATGTTATAGAATGTGTTTGGGTTGGTCTAGGAAAAACTATTACATAATGTCACCTTCCTCCCAAAACTGTTCTTTTTTAGATACATATTTAATAGGGTAAGAATTTTTCATCACTGTCCTTAACAGAATGACGTGAGACTACACTTTATATTAAACAGACAATTACCTGAGATGTAACACAGCATGATTTGACTGTTTTTTGACAAAACCTAATTAACAATTCAATCTTTTCATACTATTATGCATCTTTGTAATTTCTCCCAAGGTAAGATGTCTTAGTGACAGATTTTATAGCAAAAAATAAATATTTCTCTACTTATAATATATTACATGCTTTTGGTTTTAATTTTGGGCACCAATAAATTAAAATGAATAGCTTGAATGTTCTTAAATATAATGAAAGTATTTTTCTTAGGTATTGTAATTAAATTATAAATATTGAAAAGTATATATTTATTCAAATTTCACTAATTACATTTATAAAAATTAAATTTCACATGATACAATCTTATATTAATAATTCAGAGTATAACAAGTGAAATTTTTTAAATAGTTAAACATACCTCGCTAGGTGTTTTATCAAAATCACTAGCTATACTTTTTTGTTTGGCAGGCTCAAGTGAGTTAAACTGTTCACACAAATCTCCATCAATCACATTCTGAAAAAGAAATAAAAGATTATTAAAATAAAAGAAATAGAAATTACTTAAATGCATAATTTATTCCTATTTTCAATTTATAAGATTAGGAATTTTCAAAATTAAATCTATAAGATAGTATATTATTTCTTTATGCTACATTAATTAAATATTAAAAAAATATAGAAATACTTAAGATAATATACAGTTAAGCTATAGATTAGATTAGATTGCACCTGAAAATAATTAAAAATTAAAAATGTCTATCTTTTTCTCTTCTTGATGATTCCTTCAATTACTACCAATACTCACCTACAAGGATTTAATTTATTACTGATAAGAAAATTATAATTTACAATACAATTTCTTATATAGAGTAAAAATGTTAAATCTTTTTTAGTTTTTTAAAATGAGATCATTCACAGTATACAGAATTTATGAAAGCAATTTCGAGAATGAAGGACTATATTTACCTTCACGGTATAATAATATGAGCGGAAAGAAAGATGGTCCCTTCCACAAAGAGGTGGGTTTTCAGATCGCATGTGCATTTCAAGATGTTGGAAAAAGTCATGATCCTGGAAAAAATGAAATTGTACTTAATATTCAAACATAAACCTTTCTACATAATAACGGCTTTATATATTATAAATATTTAAAATGCAAAAATATTTATCTTTAAATAATACCATGAGAGAGAAAGAGAACAGATGTTAATAATGGTAAAAATTCAAAATATCAAATACATTACAGCATTGTCAGTTATACTTTCAGCTGTAGAAATAAGCATGATTTAACTTCTAAACTTTTATACCATTGCAATATAATAGTTTAAAAATATTTTTTATCATGTAAATAATAGCAGATAGAGGGGGGGGACCAAAAAACGTTTTAGGAATTTGATTTCCACTATATATATACAAAATTTTTCTTCATATATAATCTTGAAAAAAAAATTAATAAATGCAAAATATTCCATTTTTTTTAAACAATCAATTAGAACAGGTAATAGTGAATTGAAAACAGGTAAAATAAATACACAATTTTTACATCTATTGAGTAATAGTCTTTTTATTTAACAATTATTTTAATGCACAATATCTTGACATATAATTACCTCATGTGAAGTAAAAGGCACCAAAATTCCAATAGAACCTGAAAGAGTTGTATAAACTAGGGATTCAGATCCTCCAGGTATCAATGTTGCCTTCTGTAAGGAAAGCACTACTTCACCAACATGGAAATTGGCTATGATGTCAGCCTAAAAGGAAAAATATACACAAGAGTACATTACAAGTCAGATAAACAGAAACATAAATAAGTAGCACACCAATACAGCAAAATAAAATATAGTTTTTCAAAGAATTTAAACAAAGAAGATATTTACTTTTTGTGAAGATCCTCCTAACCACCCTCTGTCCCATAAAGCCTTAACACCAGTGGGATCTTCTTCAACTTCATCACTGATAGCAGTAGGGAGTCGAATCTGTATAAATAAAATAAAAAATCATAAATGAGACAAATAGGGTTTTTTTTTGTGCTTATTTAAAAATATTTTATAAACTAATTTTAACTTGATACATAATTTATTATTATGAGAACTTGAAATGCATTCTTTTAAGATTAATCTCTATATTTCTCAAATTCACAGGAAATACCATGCACATGCAATCATAAAACAACAAAATTAATCAATTAAGTGATACTGAAAATTGAAAAATAGAAATGTTTTGTTACTGAAAAAATGTAATTTTTTAAAAATGTAATCTTTTAGAGAATATGTGGAAATTAAAATACAAATTCTCTCTTGATAAATATGAAACAAATCATAATTTAAAGTAAATGAAAATGCATTTCATACTTTTTTATAATCATCTAATAAGTAATAAATTAACAATAAAGAAAAAGTAGGACTTATTTTACAAATACAACAATTTATTTATGGATTGAATAAAATAACCTGCTTAATACCATCTTTGTATAATCCAACAATATAAAATGCTTCAGAGATATTACTATCAGAACAAATGACCAATATATTAAATAAACCAAAATAAAACTGATTGTATTCCCTTCAATTCTACAAATTTAAGATAGTAAAGAATTTAAAAACTTTTTAAAAATCCAAAGAAAGAAGAAAAAATACATAACACAATTCAATCTACTTAAAAAATATTTTCAAAATAATAAAAAATAATAAAAATAACATTATACCTCATTCAAACAATTATATATTTCTATTATATTACTTTACATACAATTACATTTAACAAATTCATTTACAATATATTATTATAATTCAAACTCCCTTAATGTACACATATGATGAAATATCATTGATAATTTATACATACAAAAATTTAGGTTCAGAAAAAATAAGCTCTTTTTGGAACACAATACACACAATGGAACAAAAAAGGAATTGTTTGTCTAATTGTATCAAATGATGGGAAACAATGAAGTTTCAAAACAGAATAACTGAATTATAACAAAAGAATTAACTTTGTTTATTACTCAGAGATGATACAGAAATAGGGATATAAATATAAAATGAAAACACAAATTTTATGGCATTTTAGTACCAGTGGATATGAAATTCAAGCTTGGAACATCTAATGGATATTAAATTTGTAAAATTTTATTAAATAACATTAAGCAAACATTTAAAAAAAGCACAAACAGAATAAAAATTAACTTACAACAGATATGTTTCCAAATTTATCCGCTCCTGCAGCTGTGTTTGGATCAAGCAGACAGGCACATGTGATCCACCTTGGATTTGTGTCATCTGCGAATATGATGAGTTGATTGTCTTGCCTTTTGTACCGTACATAAAAGAAACTTTCTTGAATGTCACCAACAATGATTCTGTTTCCTACTGCATGCAGAGTTACAATCTGATTGGGAATATGCTAAAAACAATACATTGATCAGAATGTAACTTTATAACCATACTTATAAATTGGCAACAATTCCTGAATTTTCTAAGTAGAATAAATTATAACGACAATTTGTGTTATAAATACACTACTTCAATAAAATGTATCTTAATTTATATTTCGTGATGCAACAAAGATTCTAAACAAAAGCAACAGATTTCATTATATTTCTTCCAGTAGTAGAAGCATCTCAATAATGAGATATATTGCAATTATTTTCATATTTAAGAAAGCCAAATTTTGAGCTCCAAATATAAGAATTATCATAATCATATTCATTTTAATATACCTAACAAATCATTCATAGGATTTACTAAATTAATATATAATCAATAACTTCATATTATAGAAAATGATGTACAATAATTACTTATTAAAACTTGCATTTTAATTTTAATTCTTGTAAAGGGACATCAGAGGTACTATATCTGAAATAGGCGTAAAAAAATAGAAGAATCGGTGAATTCAGTTGTCAACATTTATTCTCAAAAAAAAAAAAAAAACATTTAATAAATAAATAAATGTGCTTTTATGGTGTCATTTAGTTTGGAGATAGTTATAATACTGCTTTTATAGCTTCATAATATAACAATTTTTCAAATTTTATGTTAAACGTGTTTAGGACATGAAAGCAAGGTTCCACAAATGGTGTACATTCTTCATATCTAATCTGGTTTATAAACTTTGATTTCTGAAATCCTTTTCAAACTTCCTAACTAATTTTTTTAATATATACAAAACAAAATCAAATGGGGAATATATCTTACTCTCATTCACATATTAATACATGTTTTTGTATTTCATGCTCTGTAAGGAATACTAGTTAGATAATTAAAAGAAAGCAAACTATTACTTTAATTCTGTATACTAAGAGAAAAGAATATACAATAAAAAACAATTACAAAGATAATATGCAAAGATAAAATATATACAACTGTATAAAAAAATAAAAATTACAATCACAAAGTTATCATGTGAGAACGTTATTATTTTTGGAGTCATTATTTGTTTTAAGTCATTAAGTAGTTTAAACTAATTTGAAAAAGCAAAATTGGTAAAGCAGGTCACCTTTTTAAAAACACATTGTTTTCAAAGAAGCATACATAATAATAATAATACAATACTGGTAAATGTAAGTAGCAAAATATATAAGATTACTAGATGTTGTTGATTATTGCCATTTATGCTTTATTGATTGCCTTTTTGATTTTGAGCTTCAACTATTTGTTGCCTTCAATTATTCAAAACAATGAAAACATCATGTTCTCACATAATAAAAAGCCATTGATTTGAGACTCATTATGCATAATAAATATTATAAAAATGATATTTTGGAATATGTAGAATACATTGTAAACTTTTTCATTTAAATAAATTTGGATATAACTGTTTAATTGTTGTACTGAACACATTAATTAATTTTAAGAACACTTTATGCAGATAAACAAAATATGAAAATCATAGTAGTTATGTTATGAGCAAGTGTGCTTTAAAACAGTCAAACATTATCAAATCAATTAAAAAATAAAATAAAAATTCTATCATTAATAAATAACAAATAAAAAATGAAAAAATAAACAATATTTTAAAAATAATCTATTTATATATGTTTACCATCTATATTTTAAATCTATATTACACTACACACACACAATGGGATAAATTAGAAAATGGCAATCCTTTATTTTTTTAAGATTATCTAAATAAATCAAAACTCTTTTTCACCCTCAGTAATTGATTATTTACTAGTCTTTAAAAAAAATAATCAAAATTTCCATTATTATTTTTTTTTTACTTTAAACATATTAAAAGAGCATGATTTTTTTTTCAGCTACAATACTTTGTTTTACAAATCAAATGTTAAAAAAAAAAAAGTGTCTAACCTTATTTTCACATTTTTTGAGCAACTTCTTCTTGCCAATTTCATACACACGAAGCATGCTTCCTACTCCAATAAGTACTCTTCCTTGGAAAGAGCATATAGCAGCAGGCATCTCCTCTACAGGAGTTATATGAACTAGTTCCAATTTTCTACCCTCATTCAATACTTTGTAAGTATGTATAAGTCCACCATTACAATGACGAACACCTAATTGCAAGTCCTTCACTAAACCCACTAAAAGATATTGTTCATCTCCATGACTAGCAAATTTTACAAGGGCTATGCTGAAAAAAAAATAATATGGTTTGTTATTAATTAGTCAATATTTCTTAAAATAATGAAGTAGGCACAAAAATCATACACACTTTGAAATCACCATAAATTTCTGAAATAGTTATTCAATAAAAGTTAAGCATTAATCAAAATATGACAAATTTTTAAACAATATTTTTTGCAAAGTTTTTTTTATAACTTTCTATATTAGTAAATCATTTTAAGAATTATTATAAAACAAAAATTGCAATAATTTTTTTAAAAAGCTAGCTTGCTAATTAAGATATAATTTATTAACACTATTTAATAAATTGATCGCATAAAATTATTTTGTTGGTTCATATGTAAAAAAAAATTAATAAAACTTATTATAAGGAGAAAGGAATACATATATAAATATTATGTCAAATTAGAAATTTTTGTTGAATCGATAATTTAAATCTTGTATTTTAGTTACCCCTGTTCATGTAACTAATATATTAGTGTAACATCATTGACAGACTGTTCAGCAACTATTGTTACTCCGAACAAATCATTATGACTGACATACCTCCTATTGAACCCCGATTGAATCGGAAAATCTAATAAGGCTAACAAACAATAGAAATATGATTAATTTATGCTTTTGAGTGTTTCAGTTCTGTAATAAAATCAAGTTTTATTTTCATAAATATAAATAGCAACTTTGCATTCTCAAAGAATATTTCCAAAGAGTAATGAACACTCATTTTAGAAACGCTAAATAAAAACAGTGTACACAATAGACTACAATATTAAATTATATACATTGGTTTCCTATTGGATGGTTGTAAGTAGAATAGTCAAAAACAAAATTAAAATTTTGTTCGATAATCAAACTTTAAAAGTGAAATGTATTTTACCTCAAAGCAGCTTCATTCTGCTCAAGGGGAATTTTAAAGATAGTTTTTCCTTCAATGGGATCAAGGATTCGAATGACAGATGCCCACATTCCAGATCCTCCTTTTGGAGATCCAAAAACATTTTCTGGTAAATTTTCACTTAAAAATTGAGCAGCCATATCGGCAGCCAACTCTTGCTCTTCTTCACCTGCAGCTTCAACCATTTCCTTTGAAAAAGTAATAGATAATTTTACTTTTTAAAAAACTAATTAGTCATGGTTTTCAAAAAACTAAATAATGAAAAAGTATATACATTAAAGAAAACAGCACAAATATTGTATACAATAAAAATAACTGATTCATAATTTAAGGATAGATAGACAATAGTGTGGTATAATCAAGAAAAACAAGTCAAATGAACTTGAGAAATACAGAAACTTCAAAGGCAGTTAAAAGATTAAACAGGTTTGCCCTTCGAATATGGAAAAGGGGGGGTAACCCTGTTTCTTCCCTACATGATAAACAATACAGGAGAAAGTGCATGAACAGCATTAGGTACATGTTGTTACAGAGAAACAATATCTTAATTTTTATCAGTGAAAAAAAAAGGGGGTGGGGGTGGGGGAGATAAGAAATAATTCAGCATTACTTAAAATAATGTTATATTAAAAATTAAGGCTTATATTCCTACATCATTTTTTTCTTTTTATTTATTACCCAGATTATAGCAAGACATAACTGACATGTTAAGATGAAAGAAGAAGAATAAAGGATATTGATAATTTATCTCATACTTTTTGATTTTAAGTCATGCAAAATCAAAGATTTGGGTAAAATAAAACAAAAGACCATTCTTGCTAGTAGAATAACCTTTTAATAAAAAATGTACAGAGATTATCCCCCCTTTGTCAATTTATATACTTGAGCATTAATTTCTGCATATTTTCAGTCATCAGGTTTTTCTTTCTTTTGCAACAATTTGCAAAGCTCCCCTCCTGAATTCTTTTCCAATTTTCCAAAACATGAGAATACTTAAAATTTGCTAATTTTGCATATTGGAAGAAATTTTTTAAGATTAGAATATTTAAGACATTTCCATAAACATTTATGTCATCATACATAGTTCTTAGATTAATTAAAGAATAACATTTTCAATGAGCATATTCTTGTTGATTCTAAATCCATTTTTTACAGTCATGTTGCTACATATAAGTACAAGAATTATTTTTTAAACTTCTCATCAATAAGAAAAATTTTTAAACCTCAAAATATTAGAACAAAACAAATTTCTTTGCAAACAATAAAATCTCAGTATTCATTTTAATTTTTTTTTCTGGAAAATCTCAAATCAAATTTTTGCATGTTGTGATCATACAGAGGAAATAGGTACTTTGTAATAAAAGAATTGAAGCAAATCAACCATTCACTTTTCATGTAATTGGAATAATGCATCATTTTTTCCATATTTTTGGATTTAAACAGACATAGCTTTTAAAACAGAACATTTTTCTTTAGATATGAATTCACTTTTTTTTATTATTCTTTCAAATATAAAACAGTATTAAAAACTATATTTCCCAGTTTCATAACTACTATTCCAATTGCAGTACTCTTTTCTGAGTCTTAGAAATTGGACTGATCTATGCAGTGAGAAAAGAAAATAATAGAAAAAGAATGAATTTTACCTTTTAATACTCGTGAATGGTTTTTTCTTTTTAAAAGTATGGCGACGACTTTTTATTTTAGAAAAGTAAAAAGGGATTTTCCCTGTTTCATGGAAATTTTTTGAATTACTTTTATTTTCTCAATACAACAGCAATTCTGTAAAATTATTATCACTAAAACTAACAATGAATTTAAAAAAAAAATGAAATCTAGAATTAGTAAAGATTAAAGTCAATGAATTTTAAACCATTGTTGCACAACCATAAAGTCAGACCTACAATCCCCCCCCCTGTTACAGTACTAACAGTTAGAGGGATATCAGAAATTGAGATATGAAAAGTGTAAACAGGTATATTATTTATTTCAAAAACAAGTTTAAGAGAAGATGTATTTGGATAAAAGGTGTTAGTTTTAAATTAAAAATGCAACTATAAATTTTCACTGATGTGCCCCCTCCCCAAATTCTTAAACTTAAATTAACATTTTAAAAAAATAATAAAATAAGGTTAATTAAAAGTTCCTTCAAATAAAAAGCATGAATTTTGCCACAAATTATGTAAAGAATAATACATAATTCAAAAATGAAACAAATGTGCTTTTCATAATATCTTTAATGGAAATTTCAACTTACTTCTGCCATTTGATGTTTTCGAATTCCTTTTGTTTTTTCAGTGTATGCATTGTGATCTGTTTCAATAATGATTAAATTACTGCTTTCTGGATGAATTATAAATTTCTTTGGTGTATATTCCAAATTAGTTGCAACTTGATTAAAAACAGCCCCAAGCTTTTCCAAAGCCAAAATTCTAAAAATGGAAACAGTAGATATTAAAAATATATTAAGAGTTAAAAAAATAATAAAATCAATTCTTTTGCAAGAGATTTTAATCTATATTTAAAAAAATACATATATATAGTAAAGGTTATAAATAATCAAATTAGATTAGGCCTTTCCCTTCAAAAAAGTAATTTAGCAAATTAATGATGGAAAACATTCTAATTCATGCTTTTAAAAAAACAATGTATGGAATTATAATCCTCAAAATAGACCCATGATGAACACTTTCTTAATATGATCTTAAGTTACTCAAAATTAATATTTTTTTCTAGTTGTTTATTAATAAAAAAGAATAAAGAGAGAGTGAGAGAAAAACAATAAGATAGGGCCAATAAAATAATTTAAAAATTACCTCAGTGTATTAGCAGATATAGCAACAATTCCTTCAGGACATTGCTCTGAAGAAAATCCAGATGCATATTCTAATGTTTCATATGATAAAGGAGTCAAGTGGAAACGATTCTGATAATAATAGCTAAGCCATGAACGACTAGAAATAGCTACCACCTGGAACAAAAATAATAGACAATTAAGAAAAGATGGTAAATGTATACTTAAGATCAAACAAACAAAAACAATTCACTCACTGCATCATTTCCTTGCATACGAACTTTAAACAGTTTGACAGGTTTTGAACCCAAATAACGAGATCTGGTATCAGTTAAGTCTCCAGAAACTTGATCCAATACAGTTCTTAACAAACCACCATTCTGAAAAGAAAGGAAAAACATTAAATTTATTTTTCTTCAATTCTTTTATATCCAAATAATAATAATTATTTCCATTTAACAAAAATAAAAAGGACTAGTAAGAAAAGCATAAAAATTATTTCTGAAAAAAGTAAATAAACATTTTTAGTTTCTTTCTATATAATATGAACATTTTGTAACAAAAAAAAACTATTTTATTACTAGAAATGTTATCTTATATATTTCTTTATATACTAAAACTATCAGAAATATAATACCAAAACTATTTCATTAATGTTAGAATTACTGTAAAATTTCCATAAAGAATATAAACAAATTTGACAATTTTAGATACAAATATAAAATTTTAACCAAATATAAAAATTGTTATGCAACGTAAGATAAGATATGGAAGTGATTCAGACATTTTACTTCATTTCAGAATTATTAGATTGCAATTAAAAAATTTTAATAACATATTTCAAAAATTTGATGCATAAAACCAGAAAATAACTCACTTGTAAACCAATGTTAAGATATAATGTTCCACCACCACTGTCAGTACCTTCTCCTCCACCCATCTCCACAATCGCAAGAGATTCTGGGGTATTTGGTAGCGACTGCATACTCAAAGGTGATAAGCAATCCTAAAATAAGAAAAGGGCATTTGATGCAAGTGAAATTTTCAAGGTAAACAAAAAAAACTAAAAGAAAGATTTGATTCTGTTACTTACTGCAGGATCCAGAGATATGATTCGAACTGTACTGTCCATGAGTCCTACAGCCAAAAAGCGAGATCTCTGCTCTCCACTTGGCACACTAGCTAAAGCCATACAAATTACTTCTGAATTCATTTCTTTCCGGTCTTTATATTCATTTAATTGTCCCGACTAAGGTAAGGAAAATAAATAAATAAAATTTACAACTGAAATATTTTAGGATAATTTCTATGAAATTCACAAGGAAATTATAGAAATGAATTTATTTTATACATTAATTTATTGACAATAACAAGAAATTTCAGCAAATCATGATTTTTCCCTTTGTTATCATGAAGCAGTATGTAATACAATTTAGAAAAACATTTGATCTGAAACATTTGTTATTTAAATTTATTTTGAAGAAAAAAAAGTGCTTCATCCAATTAAAATTAAAAATTATATTTTAAATTAAACCAATAGAAACAGAAATCTGTCTTACTGAATTTTTTTTTTAATTTAAAAGATATCACTATTTTTTTAAAAACCATGGTATAATTTCCTTTCAAATAGTGGGTGCTTGAATAAAATCGAATTTGTGTCAATGACACATAATTATTAAATAACTACATAGCTCCAAAGTTTCTAAATAGCCTTTGCTATCAGCTACATAAAAACTAAACTAGTTTCTGAGAAAAGAAAGAGCATATTTAATTTATAAGAATTATTTCATAATATTTGATCCCATTTTTAAAAAAAGTAATATCAGTATTATATAAATTCTAATTAACTGGAATGAAATTGAAGCTTAAAAAATGGTGATTTAGAAAGATTAATACAAAAAAAACCTTCTGTTCAATTAAAACTTGATAATAAGGTTTACTTACAGGATCCATTTCAAAGTATACAAGTTCTCCCCCAGTTAGTGCAATAACAACTTGTCTCTGATTTACGGCACATTTCATGATTGTTTTTTTCCCAGAAGTACGCCATTCATTTACCCTTTTGTCAGTACGGATATGACGAATTCCATCAGGGTAGATCTATCATATAAATAGAATTATTAATAATATAATGGCAAAAAGATGAAATTAAAACAAATATAATAAACAATATTGCATCAATAAAAATAAAAATGTATTAACCTGAACTAAAGCATTATCTCCAATTTGAGCACAAGCCAGAGTAGGTGTGGTTCCTAAGAAACCAGAATCTGTCACTTCTTCAACAGTTTCACCAATAGATAAAACCAAGGTTGCATTGACGAAAGACACAATAATAAAGGCATCAAACTCCTCTAAAGAAAAAAAAGTTCTTGTGTATATTTACAGCTACTTATTTCCAATTAAAGTAATACTCACATCATTGCAAAATAATTATGTGGTATAATGTTAATAAAAATACAGAACAAATGCTTACATACATACATATACAATGCAGGTGGGTGTGTACAAGCATGATAATTTTTTTAAAACAATAACCTTCAAACTACAGCAACATTCATTAGTTCCATTGTCTTTTTCCCAATGACTTTCATTAAAATACCGCAATTTATCCTTTGTATGCAAACAGAAGAGCATTCTCCAAGGGTATGGTAATGAAAAGTAGGATAATAATTTGATACCCCCCTTTTTAAGTTTGGCATTTATGATAAAGGCCTGCAGCTTCATGCTCAACCATTACAAAATGGCCATGGACTAGAATGCATTACATTTGTATTGAAAGATTCAAATAATTTGAAATTATTAATAGTAAAGTTCACAGTAAAATACATTTAATGCTAATTGAAACATTTTCTCCTAAAGAAATGCCATCACTAGTATTATGCATACAAATATAAATGCTTATTATATTTAAAAATACATCGGCTCATACAAGAGAAACATATTTTTGGTTGAAATTCAAAATGTTTAACAGACTTCAAATCTTAAATATTTAAAAAAATGAGAGAGAAAATAAGATTTACCATCAGAATTTCTTTTTACTGTCCAAACAGCATTAGGGTTACCTGGGAGTTCTGAAACAGCCATTTCAGAAACCTAAAAAGTAAAGTAAATAACTTTATAAAATGAAAAGTGAAACAAATATTACTAAAACAGAATTTCCAAACAATTTACATGTAATAAGATTTAAATATCATTCAAATGATATCTATGGATATTCAAATACCGAGTTTCAATTATTGTTGCATTCCTTTCTAAATGAAATTTAAAGCTAAATTAAATGTAATTATTCTGAAAAATAGAGCAAATAAAGAAAAATAGAAGAAAACCAACATTTATTTGTATGCATATAAATAAAAATCAGCTATAAAATAGGCCTTTGCATGCATTTAAAAATAAAACTAAATTTTAAATAATAAATAAAAGTTGCTTGTCTAAAAAGATAAAAACTTTTACAAACTAAAAACCATACTAACTTCCAAACCATGTCTAAGAACCCTAAGAGTAGAACGTGGCCCTCTACCACATGCTGCGTAAAGTTGTGGAGTGTCTTCATTTGCCAAATCAGCAATCTGACAGTGCATGATTGGAGAAAGGCTTTCCAATTCATCAACAAGTACCAAATTTTTTAGAGCCCTAGGACCAAAGAAGAAAGTGTCCCCTTCTTCTAAAGGAATAGCACTGCTAAATTCAGGTTCATCATCATCATCACCTAAATGGGCTATCTGGTATAAGTAACTGCAGAAAAAATAAATCCCGTTAGAATTCAAATTCAATCTTTTTATCACAGTAATTTTTGATTTATAAAATTTATATGCCAATTTTCACATTTTTTTTTCATTCCTTTTAGTCAGGATTTTAAAAGAGCACATAATTTTCATTTGTCTTAAAACTATTGAAATAAAAAATTGAAATGGATGAGAAATAAAAAAAAATCATTAAATTATGAATATATAATAACTGCATATTTTTCTGTAATAATACACATGAAATGATAAAATTCATTTTTCTTACTTGCTAATATATTTTAATTAGTATTTCTTTATTTTTAAAGTCCTCAATTTTACACTGCAATTTTCAAACAAGGCCAAGCTTCGTTATACATGAGATGCTAAAATTTCCTCAAGATGATAACATTCTAGAGTTTACTTGGCAATTTTTAGATTATTCAAAGATCACCAATAAAGCATTTGCCAAACTGGGGAAAAAAACTGGTGATGATTTACAATTTTTGGTAATTTAATATGGCAGCCCCCCCCACACACAGTATGGTTCACTTTAACATCAGATGTAAAATGACATACATTTGATAATCTTAGTGTGAAAACAACAAAAAGAAAAAGAAAAAAAAAAAGGATTTTTAATGGTTCAAACTTATTTATACTTAGAATTTAAAAGTGTTTCAATGAAATGTGTGTTTGAATGCAACCAAAGCTTACATAAGAACTGAAACTTACTGGTTACCAAACTCAGATGCAACAAATAGAAAGCCTGTTTTGAGTACACACAGGGAAGCAGCAACTGGAACAGTATCAAAATATTTCAACTTGATTTCGGTAACCTAATAAATAGAAAATAAATATGTATAACATGAGCATTATTTTATTTTATAAATTAAAAATGTAAAAAATACTGATGTTTTTATTCTATCTTAGAGAAGATGAATTTGTAAATTTATATATACAATCCAGGATTTATATATATATATATAT
>JAOUZG010030345.1:2625193-2670522 GCA_026289955.1 Argiope argentata | reverse complement strand
ATATAAAATTATTTGATATGTGAAATGTGATATGAAATCTAACAATCCAATTTAAATATGGGGTATTAAGAGAACACATACACTATGCAGGGTATTTTAATGATCAACAGTCAAAGTAGTTAAAATTTTCAAAGTTAAAGTTTAGATCCATTAAGTGAACTCTGATACAATTCATTATAACTTTTTAAACAAATCTAATAATAATAAAAATGTTCTCAAAGATATTTAAAATTCAGAAAATATAAAATTATATTGGTGCAATTTTTACACATAATAGAAGGTAATGAAAGGAATGAAGAGATTCATAAAAGTTTCATGTGATATGAAATGGTTTAAAGAGTTAAAGATTCTTTTATAATCCAAATGAATGTCTAAAGAATAATTTTTAAGTAAATTATCTAATATGCCAACAGAAAAGTATAAAACTACAGGAGATTAACATATTTGAATTTAATTAAAAGAAAAGAAAAAGCAATTCATCAAAAAATTTAAGAATTAGACGAATATGAGATGTATTCTTAGTGCAGTAAAAATATTATCAATATGCACACAAGATTTCAATGGAAAAGACCAACAACAAAACCATGCAGTTCCACTTAAAAAAGTCATTAGAAAAACTGTTTGAAAAAATGATAAAAACTAAAAAATGAATACAATAATAAATACTTCAAAAACTAATCACACAGGAAAAAAAAATTAGTAAATATAAATAAAACTTACCACATCATCATCAATTTCCAATGTAATTTTAAAAATATCTCCTTGTTCAGTTTGTGCAAGAAAAAAGAACATACTCTAAAAATACAAGTTTTAAATTACACATTTAATAAAAAATTCTCATGTATAAATAATATGCAAAAAATAAAAACTGATTAAAATTTAAGCTGAATGATATAGTTTTTTTAACCAATGAAATAAATTAACATGCAATTAATACTTTGAAGGAACATTACATTAATATTGAAACAAAATTTACCTTTGTTTTATGGGTTGCACTACATACAAAAATCATCCCTCTTTCTGGATCATCCAAATCATTCTACAATAATTTTTTTAAAATAAATCTTTTTATAACAAATAATATGCATACAAATTAAATAGTAATAATGATAAATAACTCAAATATTACTTTTTTATGTCAAGAGAAACAAACTTGCAATATTTTATAAATTAGCAGTTTTAGGATCTACCTTTAAATGCCAATAGCAAAAATATTTATTCATTAACTTAACTTTTACACTTATTTAATTTAAAAGTAAAAAACACAAAGAGAATAAAAACATATAATTAATTTTGACTTCAACCTTAAACAACAACAAAAAATATGTATATATATTATTTATATGAACAATGCCAAGAAAATAGATTTTTAGTTTCTATGAGTTTCAAGATAACTAATATACTATACTTAAATTTATTTCCAAAATTTAAAGTTCACACTATAAGAGAGATCTTGGTGCTTTTTAACAGAGATTTATGAAATCTGAACTCAATATCTACTACCAATAAAAACGAATGTGTGTATGTTGGGATTCTGCAGGTCAGAGTATTTGACTGTCAACTAATAAATTTGGCATATACATGGTAAGATTTTTACGAAATTTTAATTAAATAAATTTTGAGCTGAATTTTGTTATTTTTTCATAATGTTAAGAAAATTCCACAGTAGATAATTCTTTACAAATCTCTATGTTACACCATTGAGAGAATGTTTAATCTTCATTGTTTGTGACAAGACATGCATCAGAACAAGTATAATCCATAAAGTATTATCGAACAAAAATAAATTTTACATTAAACGAAAATTTAAAAAAACAGAACAAAAAAATGCTTTTAATGAGACGAATCTATAATAGACGAGCAAAAGAAGAAGCATAATGTTTAATATTGGCATAGTTCATAAGACAAATAGAAAAAGTGAAGTTCCAATAACTTGAATTTTAGGAAACTTAGATTTTATATCTAAAATTTTCATACAATATTTACCTATGCTCTATGATATTGTAGGACTGACTTTATGAGAAAGGTCTATGTACACAATAAACAGAACTTAATTAAAATGATAAAAGAAAAACATGATTTCAATGCCAGATAATTTGGTAGAATCATGGACAAAAATCAATAAAAAATAATTGATTTGAAATCAATATTTTTAGAGAACCAGTTACAACTGAGGTAACATATTTACAGAAATACAAATTTATATATGATTTAGTCTGAATAGCAGTAAATACTATGTAATATAAAATAACATAAACATACCCTACGTCTAGGAATAGGACATCGAATATCAGGATGCAGATCTCCTACACTTTTATATGTGATGTAATTTTCTGAACAGATGAGAACACCACTGGGACCATCACTTCCCCCAGGAACTAATAAAATTATAAGTGTTAATAATCTTATATAAGTGTTATAAATACAAAAATCTGCTTAATTAAACAATACATGCACAAGCACATTTGAAATCGATAGATGAAGAAAAAAATAAGAAAAGTTTTTATTTGTATTAGCTAAAAAATTATGATTTAAATATATTTATGGCAAAACAATTTACATAGTTATGCAAATGAAATAACATTTTGGAAACAGAATAAGATACAAAATTTGAGAAACCCCCCAAAAACCTACAGATCATCAGCCCAATTCAGAAAAGTTTTGAATGAAGATGCTTCAGTAAACATTACTGAATAGCAGTATTTAATAAACAAAGATTGTAAAAAATAAAATTTTGGAGAAAAATTTTCAGTTATATTATTCTCCAAGAATCAAAATCATTGCAATTTGAAGATGCCAATGTAAAACAATAACCAAGTATTTTAGAAAATTTATATAAAAAAATCAACTTTAAACCAGAATTGGAGTATTTTCAAAATAGATATTAGTTTCTAAGAATATATACTAGTTTCTAGTATTTTTAAGAACATGAAAAATATTTCTTCCAAAATATATATATATCTAATTATTATAACTTCCAGCACCATGGTATAATTAAGAAGAAAAATTTAGTTTGATTAGTTGGTCTTGATTAAGATTATAATATTAATTGAAGGCAAAAACATCGATATAACACATTTTCAGTAAATTATTTCAAATATTACAATTTTAGCTATACAATTTAAAGCATAATATTAATAAACATTTAATTTAGAATAGTTCAATTTTATGGAAGTTTTGAACAAGTAAAGAAAGGGGGGGGATAGCACTGACTTTTGATAATAACTAGATTTTCATTTGGGATTAATAATAAGTACAGCTATAAATAAATAAAAATAACATCAGATGAGATGTTATATAGTGCATATAAGCAAATGCAAACCAAAGTATATGAAAATGAGCATATATAAACTATTTTCTTTTTTTAGAAAAGCATAGCATTTCTTAAACACAATTTTTAAAAAGATGGTAAAAAATTAAAAAAGTATATTTAAAATGTATAATTTTGAGAATCAGACTGAAATAGCAAAAAAAGATAATTCACCTGATATTAAGAAATTGCCATGCTCTTCCAATGGTTCAGTATGTTTGCTAATGACATTGTTTAATCCAAGATCTAATTCATAGAATGTAAGTGTCTGTTGAGTATTCACAGAAGCTTCGCCAGTAGGATCATTGTCAGCTTCCTTTAAAGAACCAATAACAGTTTAAAAAAAAACCCGATGAACATTTATAATCTTTTTAAGGTATTAATTTTAGAATATAATTGGTGCATTTTCATACAAAAATCCTACTTCCCTTCTTTAAATATAAGTTAAGAGCAACAACATATAAAGCTTTATTAATCAAATAAAACGGTGTTAAATTCCATGTCTATGATTTAGAAAGTATTATTCTTCATTAATATCTACATACATATACTATTAACTTTTTGACATGCTACATATATCATATGAGATCAACTTCAAAAATTAATATTCTACAGATAAGAGACATTGCTAATCTATATTAATGATGCAGTACTAAACAAAGAATACAGAAAATAAAATCACAAGTTTATATCTTACAACTTCACACATAGATTATTTAAGTCAATAAATATAGAACAGAAAGAAATTCAAAATAAATTTAATACTATTTTACTTATAATGAAATAAGCTTTTTATAGATAACTAAAACAACAACACAATTTTAATCTGCCTGAAAATTCAACATATAAATATCTGTTTCAGGAGAATTTATATCCATACATCATATAAATAATAAAACAAGTTTTTTGTATTTTTATTGAATACCTAAATTTTAAACATCACTACCAAACAGTGTAATAAGGCTAATGTAACATGGAGTCCTCCACTAACAAACCATAAAATTTTATAACCTTATATATATATAAATTTTTAGATTCCATTATTTTTTTAATTATTACTTTAATTATATTAAATCCTTTCACTTTGAAATTGTTTAAACAACACTATTCTGAGAAAGCAGAGATCATATATTTGTTTAGCTTAATGCAATATCTGTATTGACTCTTGCATTACAAATCCACAGTTCAATGCTTAGTTCTTTATATATAGGTACACACTTATCAACATTTAAAATGTTTCAATATTTCAAAAGATTATAAGCGAATTAAAAGAATTATTATTAACTAGCCGCCTTTGGCAACCAGTCGGTTCGCCAGTATTAATGCTCGCTAAAATTTTCATATATTTTATGTACCTGTGTCTCATAACAGGTTTTTCACCAAAATATTTTTAAACCAAACAAATTTTGATAGTCATATAATTCATTTATAGTATTATTTAGCATTAATTTCTTCAGATGTTCTGTTCATTGTACTACTCATCTTTCTCTTTCTATCTAAGCAATGATTGTTCCAGAATTGATATTTTACTTAAATGGTGGAGGGAAAGGTCTAAAATTCTACATTTTTATAGAATAATAAGATTCAAATTTTGATAAATGTAAACATACTAAACAAATAAAGACACAATTGGTTTTCAAGAAATGCGAAAGTTTAAAAATAGCTTGGAAACTGCCGCTCACATAGGAAATAATGGTGACACACACACACCTTTCTTTTCCTTTTTTTTTCTATTATTTTTTTCTTCATTACTTTTCTTTCTACAAACCCTTTTTTCCCTTTGTTATTCTTTTTTTCTTCTTCTCTGCCCAGACTTTATTTTGAGCAGGCATAGATTAAATAGCCATACAGACTAATAATAAAAGCAACTATTTTCTTTCTTTTTAAAACATCCCGTTAACTATAAATGAAAACCAACTGACTTTGCGTATTTCTGTCTAAACAAATCATAATTTATTACTTTCTGCTATCTTACTCAGTTGGTGTGGCGGAAGGAAATGAAGATTTTTGGAGGGAAAGTAAGAAAAGTGTCGTTTTAACCAATTTCCTCGCAGTTTTTTCATTTTTCTCTCCATATAAACCATCCTCATGTCTTAACGAAAATATTAAGCAAAAAATTAGCCGAATCGGTCGAGTCGTTCTCTAGTTTTGCGCTTAGCAACGCATTTTGAGATACATTTTTATTAATATAGATTTTTTTAATGCTTGTACAAATCATAGAAAATAAGACGAATCATATATATATATATATATAAGACACAAGCATCTTACTTCATAATTCATCTCTAAGCAAGCAAAAAGAGGATTTTCAAATCCAGCATCAACTCCAACCATGTGATATACTAAAGTGTTAGATTTAGGAGCCTCTAAAGGTGAAGAAATAGTAAGGCGAGCAGCAGTATCACGATTCAAAATGTAAACTAATTTTTTCTTCTCAACAGCACCTACAAAAAAAAGAATCATAAGTTCCTTCTATCTTCATGATTTGAATGAAATATTTTATTTAATATATGTTTTTTTAAATATACAAAACAAAAATTTAAGCAACTAAAATTATCCCTTTTGTAAAAAAAAAAAAAAAAAACACTTAAGTTTCTGACATTCTAGCATGATCTTATTAGTAACTTTCAGCAACATTAGTACTTAAATACTATTCCTTTTGCAGTAATATTCGCAAGTGGTTCAAATTTAAGATTTTAATAATAATAATAACAATTTTGTTATTCAGTCTAACTAGTGCTTCCATTTATTTATTTAAAAATAACTAAATTTGGCTAGAAGAATTTCAATACTATGTAACTACAACATAAATAAATCTAATTACAACCTATGAATTTATGCTCATATGTATACATCATTTCTAATCTAATTGAATTTTTATACAATAGTAACAATTCATTATTTTTGATGTTCTATTAAAAAAAGATTCAGATTCTATTTACAAAATTCAATTGGAAAAATAAATCACTTTGACATTTCAAATTTTAATATATTACCTAAAAAGAATAATTTCTTTCTTTTCTTTATTCCAGATTAATTTATTTTTTATACAGCATATAAATAGAAAATATAAAGTAGTTTTTTGAAATATATAGCTAAATTTTTTTCAAAAGCCAAATAATATAACAAGTTTAGCATATCTCGGAAGTACCAATTTTTATAACATAGCTAAAAATTACTTTGCTATTTCTATACAATATTATATATATAAATATCACATAAAAATGTGATATATTAATTTAAAAATAAAACAGCCTATAAAATATTTTTTTTATACAGATAATAAATTTTTCTAACACATTGCATTTTTAGGTTCCAAGTATATATATATTCTTAAATGTTATGACTTGGAATTATGAGGGGGAAAAAACCTAAAATACAAGACAGAAGCTTTTAAATCTCTTTTTATTTCCTATAGTAATTATTACTTCCATGGAGGTAAGAGGCCACCTTATTAATAATATAAAGACTAAAATGTATACAAGAATTACCAAAAAGTGTTGAACATCCAGTTATAGTTTGGATAAAAAAAGAAAAAATTCTTGAGAGAGAGAAATGAAGGGAAATCATTATAAAGTTTAAATCAACTAAGTTACAAAATTTAACCTTTTTTAAATAAGTGTTTGTGATGTATGCAGTAGCAATAAATGAGTGATCTGCATTTAAAAATTGGAACTGTTGGCTGAATAATATGGTTTATGCAATAAAAATGCTTATTTAACAATAATATAAATAAATAATTATTTTTTAATAATAAGGTAAAAGTAAATGTTTTTTTTTTAATTAGAAAAAGGTTAAGGAAACAAGAGATGTATTTGGCTTACCAATCATCACAGCACGACCCTTTGGGTCAATTGCCAGATACTGACCAGGAACTATTCTACGGCACCCACTTTTGCCAAAAGTTTCTTGATGGACCTAAATCATTAATACATGTTTAACTAATTAGATATCAAAATATCAAGTGTAGCAACTATAAAAAAGAGAAATTTTGAACAAAAATCATTTTAAAGAGACAAAGATTTATATTCCCAATTACAGTATCACATTTTCCCCCAAAATCAAGCAAATGAAATTAAATCTTGATTATTCTTCATATTTTTATATCCAATTAAAAAATCATGTAAATAACAATGAAAAACAAAAAAAAATATTTATTATATTTTGATTGTTGAGCATGAAGAAATTTTAAATGAACAACAATTCAATATTAATTTTCTAATGTTCATTAAACACCAAGCAGAAGAGCTAGAAATATTTTTCATATGATTTCTTAACATGCATATTTATGGTAAACAAACAGCATACTACTAAGGAAAGTTTTAACTAATAAATGAAAAGAAATTTATAATCATTATGTAAAACCCCCACTAAATAAAGAAGCAAATCAGTATAGGTAAAAGATATGGAAAAAAAGATTTTCATAATACATTTGTCAAAGATAGTAATAAAAAATATTATATTTATATTTTATATTGAATTATATGTATATATTTGTACCTTTTCAAATACATTCTTCTGAGCATTATACTCTAAAATAACAATTTTTCCAGAGTCTGAACCAATTACAAGATAATCTGAAAATGGAAAGAATAAAAAAGCTATTAACAATAAATGTAACATAAAAATAATCAAATAGCATAAATTAATTAAAGTTTTCATATAATTAATGTTCCATTCTCTCTACAAAGTTTATTTTATTCTCTAAATCAATTGTAATTAATATCTCTCTTTGTTATGGAATATCATTAAATTTGTTACACACAATATAAATTAATAATATCATAACCTTATTTCATTTACATTCATAAAGGAGAAAGCATTTCGTGAAATACCTGATAAAAAATTTAAAATTATGCAATTTCAACTTTTATTTTTATACCTTCATAAATTTAACCTTAATATAATTATTATCATTATATGTTGCTTTAATCATAGTCTTGATTTATTTATAACCACTGTAACAAAAACTGTACTTTTATTATTAATAATAAAATTAATTAATAAAATAAAAAGTTTTAGCTGTTTCAAATGCAGAAGCAGAGTTGAATTTCCCAAAAGAAGAAATTTTTTAGAAAGATATATGAACTGAGATACTAACATCACGACTTGAGAATTATCTAAAATGAATTTAAATGATATTCATGAAAATTGTTAAGTTAATCTACTTTCTTTTAAAGGTACATTAAACTAGAAAATGTGAAATCTAATTTGTTGAAATTCTGATGAAAAATATTCAATGCACTATATTATTTACAACTAGCTATCTTTGATGACCAGATGATCTTTCAAAAATATTGGTTTCTTTTACTTTTAATTAAATTTCTTAAACAAAATTTAAATTTTATAATTTAATCTAGAAAATGCCAGACAAATTGTTATTAAATTATGGCAGACATTATAGCCACATTATTTTAACAACCCTCCTTCACCTTAATATTAATAATTTTAAAAGTATACAATTTAATTTTGTAATTAATGGTTTAAATATAATTCAAAGCAATAAAAATTTTATTGCTTTGAAATGGATGTACAATAATACTGTATCTGTACTATGCAAAGTGTACACTATAATTTTTATAACTAATTTTTATGCCAGAATCTTGAAAGATATGTTAAAGATGCTTTATTTTATATCTAGTGATAGTGACAGATGAAAGAGATATTTCATTTTAATAATACTGAAATAATAAGACCACAAACAAATGCTAAATATAACCTGAGGGAGATAATACAATATTTTAAACTGTTGACTTTGAATCTATTTTTTCTTTTAAAAAAAAATATGGATTAAAATAATAAAGTTAAATATTATAAATGCATTACCAAAATAAAAAAAGGTTATGGTGTTTAGGATGTTTTGAATTAAAGAAATAACGAGTTATTATTCACCTGTCCATGTAAATGCTGAATAATAATAATGTGCACTTATTTCATAAAAAAGCCTCATTGAGTGATATTTGGATAATGATGTTATTAAATTATAAACATCGTACAATCTTTTAAATAAAATAGAACACAACAGAATTTAAATATCAGTTCTATCCATAAGCACACAAATAATTTTATACGTACCTTTGGATCCTCCAGTTAGGCGAAATCCCATCATGGAACGAATAACTCCAAAAATCTCGACAGTAAGTAGAGTATGGACTTTTCCAGTATTTGGATCAGGTCGTAAAAGTTCCAATATTTTTCCTCTCGATACAGCAATTTCTTGTTGTTTTGTTCCAGCAAAGTTCCCATGAACGGCATGAGTAATACCGGTGGCACGTTGGAGAGTTAAATTATATAAAATCATTTTGTTATGCCAAATATAACTAAAAAGCTATTAACTTTAATCTCTTATAAATAAAACTTGTCAATTATTAAAACAAACAAAAGATTAGAATAATTATCTATTTTACATCACACATAAGAACCATCAAAACAACCAAATCCGAAGATGGATTTTCCCGGTTAACCAAATCCACATTGACGAATCCCTAGAAATAACAATACAGTACCAATTCAGTTTATGAGAATCCATTTATTAAAATCGAATAATTGGGTTTTTTCTATAATTTTTTAAATTATGAGCAAACGTGAGCTCCCTTGTTTGAATTTTTATGTTTATTAATTTTTTTCAGTAACAATATCTTGAATTTTTTTCTTGGTAACTAAATATCAAAATTTGAAGATCTAGATTTAATATCATTATAATATACAATTTTCATTAAAAATCTATAAAGAATAAAATTATAAATGTAGAAATTTCATTTATATTTTGAGATAGAAAAACAAACAAACAAAAGAACTATTAATTAATCTAATCTCTCTGTGATATTCATGTACTGACCAATCAAATGCTACTATTCCTTGTTTCCTAATCCATGTATTTCCCGCGCTATTTTATTTTATGTCAACACAGTTTCATTGATGCAAAAGTTTGGACACGTAAAATTAAAAGCTTGGGAGATAATTATTTGGGTATAGATTTGTTCAGAATTAAAACCGATTCTTTTGTAACATTTTAGTATTATTTTAAATTTTAACATGTTTTGTCTTTAGAAGCTTTTTTTTCCACCTTTAAAATCTATTCACAGATGAAAAAATCGAAGTAAGTTTTTGTTTGTTTCTGTAGTTTTTCACATTATTTGTATATCAGTAGTTAAATCAATATTGCATTATGAATCATTTAAGAAAATGACATTTTTTTTTCAGGATCAGTTTTTTTTTAATCTGGTGCGCGCATGTTTACCTATAATAAAAATGTGAAATGTAATTGAGCGGAAGATAAATTTTATTAGAATTCTAGTTCCTCTAAACTATGTAAATCATGATTTGAGAAATCTGAAAAATTATTCAATTTCATGTTTCATTTTAAGTAAAATCTCTTAAGTGTTTCTGTTAATTTTATAAAATTACTGTTCAGTTTTATTAACATTATAGTTTATTATTTTAATTTTCCTTGCTAATTTTTTACTGTTGATTTCTATCCACTGAGAAATTTAATTTAAAGTATTTATTTTAAAATGAATCATATAATTGCTGATCATTTCTACTCGTTTTTAATACAATTTTACATAATTTCCAATACTTTAAAAATATAATGAACTTTTTATATTTTATAAATTTGAATTTATTTATAAAATTTTTATTTCTGCATGAAACATAATTTTTATAAATTTGAAATTATTTAATATCAGAAGAAACAAAATGTTACTAAATAATGTTTATATTTTTATAAAACATATTAAAATATGCTACTAATTAAAAATGTTAAACTAAATGATTAAAATCAAATTATTAAAAAAAAGCTTTCAGCTTATTTTTAAAAATAATTTATGATTTTGTCAAATAAATTGTGTCTTGAGCTTTATGCAACAAGGTGATTGCTTGAAAGATGCTTATTTGGTATATGATTATCTTAAATAATTTTTTTATTGTGTTTAGTTGCATAAACTTGCTATACATATTTATTTTTTTATTAAATTTTAATCAAATATCATTCTATAGGTAATTTATTAGTTTTTTTTTTGTTGCAAATGTGCATTTTTTCTTTATTCTTTTGTTTTACTTTCATCTCTTTTCTTTTATGTTGATGTAATACGTTTTTTATTATAATTAGTTATTAATTGTTTCATAATTATTAAAACAAATACATCATTAAATAGTTATTGTATGCCAAATATTAATATTACTAGGCTGAGTTGTTGAAATAATGTTGTTTTTTGTTTTAATATGTTTCCAGTCTATTTTTTAATTATGTTTTACTTTAGATATAAGAACACAAGCAAATAAAGGGGGGGATGAGTCTTAAAATCTATGTTTATATCTGAAATGAAAATGATGGGGGGTATTATTCACACTTCCAATATTTAAATTCTTAAATATTTTGTTTGAAAAAAATTATATGAACAAGGAAATATTTTACTTGTCAATTTTGCTTTGCGGTTTTTTTTAAATGGATCATATTTTACTTTACTATGTTAGAAACTAGGAATTAATATGACTACAATTTGTGATATATTTATAAAAATTATTATATTTTTACTTTTTCTTTTTATTGCAGGTTATTAAAAGTAACAATTCCTCTTCTATTGGTATAAATTGAGCATGAAGAATATGGAAGTTGAAGAAATATCTTCTTTATCTGAATCTTCAGGGCTTAAATCTTCTTATGTAAGTTTTTGTAAAAATGTGTTAGATGTCTTGATAACTTTAACTTGATATTAAATAAATTTTATGCTTTGCAGAAAATATTAAAATACAATTGCAGAGTTCCAGAGTTTGTTTGGATTCTTTTTTTCATATTAAAAAATGGATTCTTTATAAATGTCTATATATATATATATATATATATATATATATATTTCTGTTGCTCTTTATTTTTTAAGATTTCTTTTTATGTTTTTTGCAATGTAACAAGTATTACATTTAAAGTTTAATAATATTAATTATTAATGATTTAATATTAATGTATAATATTTGGTATTATGATTGGTTTAATAACAATTTTTACTATATCAGCTTGAATCTGTTGAAGAAGAGAATAAATTTGAGGTTCTTCCAAATAATATAATCAAGTTATCACCTGAGCTTTCTATGGATCCTACTGTTACTGAATCAACTGAACAGAATTCATGCACTAAAGATGATTCTGCGAGTAACAATATATCATACTTATTAAGTGAAAGATTTTTAATTATTTTATTAAATTAGTATTTGAAACTTCCTTAAATTTATTTTATAATTGTTGATTTTACATCCAATGTTCCACACAATATTTATTTCTATTCTTAAAAAAATTAATTTTAAGCAATGAAATTGTATATTGATTGATTTTCAATACAGCTCTCTATTTAATCACATTTCACAACATAATGTTACAGATTTTATGTATTTTTCACAGTTGAAAGATAATGAAAAATTGTCTGCTGTGGAGATGAATAATCTTTTATTGTCTAAAATAACAAATTCTGAAGGAATTTCAGAAAGCTCTGAGCCTGTCACCTCTGACTCCCGCAGTTCAATACCTACTTCATCTGTGAGTATATGCCATATTATATGTTGATTCATATTTTAGTAAGTGTTGAGCTGTTGAGAAAACATAGTTATTTAAATTTAAAAACCATAATATATTGGTGATTATTAAAATTTTTTTATCATAATTTGTCTATAGTTAAATAAAATATATGCAAAATTATTATAGTGAAATATACTGAACTTAATTGTTTTAACCTTTTTTTGTTATTGCATTGTATAAAATTTAGAGTTTAAAATTATTTTACAATTTACTGTATTTCACATTTTCTTAAATCATGTTCAGTGGCTGCTTATAATCCTCAAATAATTATTGAAAGGACAGGAAGAAATAAAATGATTTATCAGTTAGTAATTATTTTCAATGAAATGAAAAATATTTATATATATGTATAATGAAAACATTACACACAAAATATTTATTTATCAAAAATATTTTTTGATAAATTTACATTTTTTATAATTACAAAAAATTAATTTTGAAAACTGCACAATTTTAACATAAGTTAATATCAGGCACTCTATTGTCTTTTTTAAACATTTAGTATAGGATTGTAATTATTCTCATAAATTAATATTTAGATTTTTATTTCAAAAATGTAACTGTTGGAGGGGAATAGTTCTTTAAAGTTGGAAACTAATTTTAAACAGCAAGATTAGTTATTACACATTATTGTCTGTTCAGAATTTTTTAAATATTCTTTTACATCCAATTGACTCAATTTTATCTATACAGTGTATTCATATTGCAATTTTTTTTTGTGTGTGAATTTTATTGAATAAAATATTCAAGTTATTGGGGATAAAACATTCAATTCTATGTTTAAAATCAAAATGATATGTAAATTAATATTTCTTTTGTACTATTTGTTTATTAACGTTTCTTTAGAAAATACTATTAATCTGTTAAAATTGTGCAAATAAATACATAAAAAGAATGACAATTATTCAATTTCAGCTTTTAACTGGTCGATTTTTTCTTATTGATAATATTTATTCAACTTTGTGAATAAGATTTATAATTGTTTAAAATAATTGCTATTTTGAATTAATGCTATCAGTTAGATCAGTTTCAAATTTAAAATTAGCAATTTGAATAAATGGAAATTTGAAAGAGAAAATTAAAGTCCATTACTAAACAAATACATTAATAATTTTTTTAAAAAAAATTAAATATAAATATCACAAAACGAAATAGAAGTAATAAAAGTTGCATTTAAAACCTGGCTGTAAAATCAGATGAAATTTGAATATTTAGGTGTATCAGTTCAAAGTTTGTTGACTGTTAAAAGATAACTAAACAGTTAAAGATAAAAAATTGGCAGAGATAATAACTGCTGAACATATTTAGCCATTGCTATTTTTCAACTACTTCATTCTATATCATTCCTAATTAGGTAGCATTAGATCTGATGATTTTTTTCTTTTAGTCAATAATTAATAAATGGTAAAATCAGTCACAATTCGTTTTCTTTTGCTATTATTAGAGCCATGCAAGACCACGAGGAGGTAAATTTTGATTTTATTAATTTTATTTGTTTCAACTTTGTGAGTTTTGTTGGAAAGGTTTAGTTTCATAAAAGTTGTAATTTTATATAATTCTTTCAGATTTTATGTAAAAATATATTTATTATTTATTTTATTTTATTTGTAATTGCTGCTTTTCTATCTTTCCTTTTATATATATATATATATCTTAAAATTAGAAAGGCAAGTTTATGCAGATTAAATAAATAATTTTTAATTGGTACATGAATATTGTGGGGGGGTGAGATTAATTTTTTTAATTTTTGTATTCTTTTTAGCCCTGCTAAGGAAATTATTATTGAATAATAATATTAATACAATTTTAAAATATTATATATGGAATAGAACGTTTTTGAATTGACTTTTTTTGCAGGCAACTGATGATGACTCTACAATTGAGATTTATAAATCATCAAATAATAAAACCGGAATTTCTGAAGAAATTTCAAAATTTGTTTCTGATACTTGTGACACAATTCAAATTATTGTGAGTAAATATTATTGGTATTAATAAATGCACAAATTTTCTAATTGAATGTTAAATTTCATAATATTTCTATAAAACAATCTATTTTATTTTTATTACAGGTAAATAACACATCTTCTAAGGTTGATATTTGTGAACTACCAATTAATGAAATTGTAATTTCAGAAGAAATTTCTAAACTTGTTTCTGATATCTGTGATAAAGTTGAAATTATTGTAAGTAAATAATGTGCAGAAACAAAATTTAACAAATTTTGTCAATATTTGCAAATTTGGGCAGAAGAAATAAATGAATAAAGTTTTGAATAAATGAATAATGATAGCAATTTCATTAAAAAAAGTTAAACATGAACTTCCTAACATTTACAAAGTGTCAACCATTTTTAATTGTCTAGCTTGGAAAAATAAGGGAAATAACTGTTAAATTAATTTATTTGTTTATGATTCAAAGCGTATATTGATATCTCAGTACTTTATGATTAGTTTATTTATGTCTGTTGATATTTGTCATTAATCTTTTACATTTTCCCTGTCTGTCAGTGGATTATTTTTAAAATTCAGAAATTAAAAAGAATTTAATAGAATTTTTTGAAAAAGGAATATTAGATTAATTTTTTAAAAATGTATTTGAGTATGATATTTTTTTATAATTGGTCTTGCATCATACATTGAATTTGCTTGTTGTCATTTTACTGTATATGTTTGGAATAATTCTCTTCGGAAAATATATTTTCCTTTTATGTTTGGCAGACTTCATTTTTCTAAAGATAAGTAAGCTATCTAATTGTACTGGTATAGGGCTGAACATCTGTACATAATTTTTTTTTTAAATTTCTCATTCCTCTTTTAATTTTAAATATGCATTATTTTAAATTGTTTATTTTGTATTGAAACACTTTATTTTCTTTCTAATAAAGATGTGTGGTGGTTTTTCAATTTATAATATTACCTTTTTTCATATTATACTGAAATATTGATTGAATAACTGGGAATAGTATTAATATTAAGAAATATAATTTTTTATTTATTTGAGTGATGATTATTTTTTCAATAAGTGTATGTTAGTGATAGTGCATATACTTTTGCTTTCTGGTATTTAAAATATAGAGAAAGTTATTATAATCATCAAAAATTCGAATTCAAGAATTTAAGGAATCTCCATTTCTCAATCCTCCCGGACTTTGAAAAATACATTTTCGGTATTATATATGCTTCTCTAAATATGATAACCTAAAAAAAAGTTTTCAGCTAGATGGATGAAATTTGTTTTACAGACTTGTGATCAAATGTTTAAATTTTTGCTAAATATTGAATGCAATAACTTGTTAAATGAAATTACTTAAATCAATGAAATTATATAGGTTAACACACATTAGGACTACATCTATAGTTATATTCCACACTTTATTTTGAATCAGTCTGCAAAAAGGTGTCAAAATTTCATATTTGCATTATGGATTCAATAAAAATACTAGATTTTCTTCAAAGATCTATATTTTGTAACTACTGTTTGCCATTATCATGCAAGGTATTTGTGGCCTTACCTAAGGTTCTGCAATTTTATTTGTGGAGTGAAGGAATATGTGAGCAAATATCAAGGGACTTCTTTTATTGGCTCTTTAATGACCATGATATTTCGCAATGGCTTGAAATTTGTGAGACTCTTTCTAATGTGTCACATTATTCTTTCATAAATGTTCTTACACTCCATAATATTTGTTATTCATGTTTAATATGCTTTGGAATTACTATTTTTAAAATTTATTTGTATTTTTTAAAAAAATTTTTAGTTACAATTATCTAATTTACCAGTTTTGATTAAAATTATTATTGCCTGTTTAAATCTAATGTATATTAAAAAAATAAATGCAATTTATATTTAAAATTTGTTACCTGACATTGATTTGAGTAATTGAATTTGGAACTTATTAATCTTCATTGGAGACTAAATTTTTATACTTAATGTTGCTGACAAAGCTGTGTTGGCATATAAGAGGCAACCTGTGAAGTAAAGTTAAAAGTTGTTAATTTTGCACATAAAAGGCAAATAATTTATCAATAGTTTATAAAAAATATAATTGACTTCTAAATCTGAAATTTTTAATGATTTTATTATTTAACTTTTAAGTTAAATTTGAAATGCAAACAAGGCTTATGTAAAATGTTATTTCAATTCTCATTTGAAAGAATTTTAACTCAATTCTTTTCTAATTATTTTGTTAGATGAAAAAACACAAATATTTTTATTATATAAAAGGAAAATTTTGAAGGATAGACTAGAAATTTCTTGTATTTGGAGGAATAATCATTTGGTAGAATGTTAAGAAAGTTTGCGTATAGTTTGTAATTACAATAAAGAAATAATAAAGTGATATATCAAGAAATCTTGATTTCAATTGGATGATATCTTGTAATGAAGTTCTATCATTGTCCAGCCTTTCTTAAAAGTAGATTTTTCTTTTCTGCAAGTCATTTATTTGCTAAATATACTTTTGGGGCAAACTGATAGTTTGAGTTTTGACTTGCAAGTATATCTATTTTTTACATAAATAATTTTCTTATTACTCTTTTCATTGAGTTGTTTTAAATTTTTTTCAAATGCTTTTTTCTTTTCAGATAAATGATCCTACTGCTAATAATAGTGATGTGGATATTGCCACTACAGATTCTGAAGGATTCTCTAAAACATTTGCTAATAATGATTTGTATGATGCTGAAATTGTAAGTAGTTAAACATCATACATTTGTTATAATTCATAAGTTATTAAAAATTGAAATTGAATCTTATTATCATTCTGTATATAAAATTTATTTAATCATGATCAATTCATTTTTTAAAGACACTTTCAAATATCCAATGAAATCTTCAACAAAAGATTAATATAATATGATTATATATTTTCATTAATTGTTGTAGATGTTATTTTATTTATGAATTAACTCTTTAACATTAACATCCATGTAATGTGTTATTGTTGGTTTCATGTAAAGTTACATACATACATGTTTTTAGTGCTTGGTTGTGTGTACAGGCTGAGATGAAAGATTTGAAATACCATGTATATAATGTGAAAATTTTGGATTTTATTCATATCACATCCATAATAATTGCCTATGTGTTTTTCTATGGAATGTGCCTGGGTAGCAATTTAGTGATCTTGAGAAATGGATGGTGGCAAAGTGAGTTCAATTTATTATAGTAAATAGGAGATTTTATTAAATGATTGGAGAAGAATCACCAATGATCAAATATCATCATAGCTTCTTGACTGATTGAGAGATGGAATCTTTGTTTAATAATTGATTAGTGGTTTTTAAGGGTTTTATCTACCATCTACTTTCTAACAACAACAACATTTAATTAAAAACTATGAAGTTACAGATATATAATGAAAAACTGCAAAAAATTACAAAGAAATGCCAAAATATCCTCTTCTTGAATTCTTACTCACAATAATGCTGGTATTGAAAGAATTTTCAGCATGCTTAGGGAAGGAGAAAACAGCTTTATTCTAGTATGAATATATGAACGCTGGATGTATATGGTTGTTTATTATGATGTTAAACTGGAAAAGGATACCTTAAAGTATTTGCTGTGTAATGAAAAAAAAAAATTGTAAATATTTGATAAATAATTTGGATGATGAGTGTGTGTGTGTGCGTGTTTCTTAAATTAAATTATTTATATATTTAGTTAATTAATGTCTGCTAAATATTATTCATAATTATTTTTTGTAATTAAATTTCCTTGATAATGTCTGTTAGTTTGCTCTTTTAAGCTTTGTATTCTTAAAGTGCAACCTTTTCTATCTGTAAAATATATATTTTTTAAGAAATCTAATTTGTTTCAGGGGGATGATGATGATGATGATGGCTTAAATAATATTTCTTCATTTGATACTAATGAATCTTTTGTAAATGATGAAATCAAAAATAATTCTGAATTAGCAGAATGTGATACTGCTGATAAAATATCAGAAATGGTAAGTTTTTTAGAACTGAAAACTTTTTTATATCAAATTTATATTGTAGTGGTAAGACATTTAAGAACTTAAAAGTACATATTTAAATTTTCATCTATAAAAATAGGATTAATATAGTTAATAATATTGAAATTACAATTTAATTATTAATCCAATTTTTATGTTTTTTGGAACCATGTTAATTAAAATTAAATTAAACCAGGATATTGAATTTAAAGAAATAATATTTTAGTATTGACGAGCATTATCTGCACAGCATTACCCAAGGCTTAAACTTACATCTGGCCTACACCCGATATGGCATGGGCATGTTAAGCAAAATCAAACAAACATAATAGATACAAAGCAATTTTTTATAACACACTTTCAGAAATATGTAGACTGTTACAAAAATGAAAATATGACATGTCCATAGACAAAGAACAGTTTATCATTCTGTTTCTGACAAGATGCATTCTATCTCTGCATTTCTGTTGCAATCCCATTTAAAAAAAGATGGTTATTTTGCTCATCAAAAGACTCTCCCTTTCTAAGCGTGAATATTATTACTCTGATATTCACAGATTGAACAGTTCACTCTTCATTTTTCTTATTGTGCAACTAATGAATCTTTTTGGCATTTAATGCATTCCCCCCAAGTTTGGATTTACTGTTACAAAGGTAAAAATAAGATGTGCTTGTAGATAAAACACAAGCAATCATTTCGAGGTTGGATTTCCTTCTTTTGAGTGTAATGAGATTCGAATCGCTCTCTAAAATCAGATGTAAACAAAGAAATATATTGCATAGGCACAGTTTTTGATATTTGCACATGCGCAGATAAGGGCAAAGTTAAAATTGCATTTATAAAACACCTTTTTTTTTATTTTGGAATGATTTTAATGTACTAAAAAATGATTGCATATTGTAAAAGAAAAAGAATTTAGAAAAATAGGTTTTTTATAGACACTTCAACTTAATACAGAATTTCAACCATGAATTGCAATTGAATTAAGGCTTTAGCTCCTCTCTGTTTTTCTTTTAACTATTTTTAATTTGTATTTTAATATGTATACATTATTTAAAATATTGTTAAAAAATTTTTCTTTATTCATTTTAAATCATTTTCAAGTGATCAAATTGTTTGGTATATCAATTCTTAACATCTCTAAGTTTGTTTTTTTTTGTGTGTGTGTATGTGTGATGAAGATTAATTAAATTTATTTATTTACTACCTTTGGTAAAAAACTGGTTTGCTGGGACTATGAGATATTTCAATTAAATATATTTTTTAAATGTATAATTTAGTTTTATTGGCATTCATTTTCAATGTGTGCTTCCATAATTTACTATCATTATTCTCCTAAAATTTTCTTTAATTCTAAGCAGACAAAAGTTTAACTTCAACTAATTAAGTAATTTGTTTGCTGTGTTGAAACATATTCATTTTAAATATAAGAATTGAAAGTGAAATTATTCAGCATTACACACCATTAAATATGTTTCATAATTTGCTTTTAAAATTTTTTTTTTTTAATAAAATTTTTTTTTTTTTTTTTTTTTTTTTTTGGTTTTATAAAAATATGCAGCAAAGTTTCAAGTTATAAGGATGGTAATACATATTTATTTATCCAATTATATTACAGAAAATACTGTTTAAAAATGATAGAATTACATATTCTTTTCCTATCTCTATATTTCTGAAGTTAAAATTTAGCTGTATTTATCACAGAATTTGAAAATGGTTGCAAATTTGTACTAATATGAAAAGCTATAATCAAAAACATTTTCATAATGTAGAAATGAAGTTGATCATCATCATTGAAAGAAAAATCTGAGTAAAATAGTCTATCAACAGAGAAAATGGTTTGAATTTCATTACAATAAAAAAAATGGGAAATATACTTAAAACATGTTTTTACTGTAACTAAATTGATTCCATTGATAATTTTTTTACTAGTTTTTAAAGATATATGTAGAAAGCTATTATTCATTGACATGCTTTTAGACAAATGTTCTCTTTTTATTATTAAGATATACTGAATTTTTTTTCAAAATTTTTATTTAATTAATAAAAATTTGGTATTTTTTGAAAATAGCAAAAAAAAAAGAGAAAAAAAAAGAAAAAGAAACAAATGAATAAAAAAATTTAATTGCACATTAAATTGTATGTGATGTTATTGGTATTTACTTGGCTTTTACTTAAAAAATGTATTTACATATTGAATATTATAAACAATTATCAGACGTATATTTTATATTAATTCAAGAATTTTAAGAAATTTTTTTAAAGAAAAAAAATGAACCACAGATTTTTGTATTATTCTCCTCATTTCCTCATTAAAATGACTGGAATACTTAGATTACATTTTCTAAATTTCTGAACTGATTTTAAAGTGTTATGGAAAAAAAATTGGCTGTTTTCTAACTATTAATTTTTTGTAATTTCTTTTAATAATATAATTTACAATAGCAGAACTCAATAATGATGTATGCCAAATTTCATTGGAGGATATTATGAATTCATGATTGACGCATCTTGTTAATTCAATGTTTACATACTCTTAATCTGATAGTTCATTTAATAGTGTGCATTAGATCTTGTATTTAATTTTCTAATAAATTATTTATAAACTTAAATGAAATAATTATTATTGTTTACTAACATTTTTGTTTTTTTACGACATCATTTTAAAATTTATTTCTTTAGTTAATTCATCTACTTCATTTTCAGCATCCTTATGAACTTTTAGAAATAGATTGTTATTTGTTAATATGTAAAAAGATTTATTATTTTTATGGTATTTTAGGTCTAGTTTGTGTTACTCAAGAGACTTGGGAAGTCGTTAACATCAGTTTTTTTGTTTTGTTTGATAATAGTTTAAAAATCTGAACATCTTTATTTTATAGGAATTTTTAAATAGCATTAAAAATTTTGTTGTAAGAAATATTTTCTTGTAGTGCTGATGATTCATATTTGATTTTGCTTTTTATTCATTATAATTTTTTATGTGAACATTTGTGATTCTTATTCATGCCTTTCTTTTTCTTATGTGTCTTTATATTTTAATATTTATTAAGTTATTTTATTTATTTATTTATTATTATCATTTTTACAGCAGGATGATGAAAAAGAACGTGCTAATCCATTTCTAGAAACAGATGTCAGAAATCCAATCCGCAGAGAAAAACATTGGACAGAGCGAGCATCTTTACCATATTACCGTGAACCAAAGCCTGATTTCTTTGAATACACTCGAAAATTGCGAGAGAAACTTGATCCAAAAACATCTATTACCAGGTAATTAATATATAAATATGCCACTGATGTAAAATAGAAATAGTAGTTAATTTACTTTAAAATTGTTTATTTCTATATTGTTCCGCATACGTTGAAATATATGTTACATTTCTAATCTTTTTTAAATTTAATATTTTTGAAATATTTGCTTTTATATTTGAGTATATATTAGTAAAAATAAAGATTATTCTCCTTAATTTAATAATTAAATGAATGTATTTATTTTTGAAGTTTTGATTTAAACTATAAGTTGTGCCAAATGAGAAGAAGACTTTAGCTGCAGCAATCTTGTGTAAAATCTCCATGAATTAATGTGTGGCTGTTAGATGGCATGGTGGTATTCCCTGGTGCAAATGTGTAATCCATGGGTTTGCATCAATATTCTTGATTCTAGAGAGCTGTTACTACAGTTCCTCCTCACCAGCATTAAAAGCAGTTACCCGATTTCTTCACATAAAAGGGGAGTAGTACTTATCATGCTCTTGAGAAACTTAAACTCTGTATCTTAATTTCGACCACAGAGGAACTCATATGATTGAATTGTGTGATCACAATACATGAAATTGTTCCGAGCTGTCAATAAGGAAATTGTGATGGTATATAAAGTACATTCTCAAATATCTGGTTTGTGACTATTTGGCTTCTGTACTATCTGGTCTATTTTTTTTTATTGTAATTAAAGACCAGAACTAGGAAGGCAATGTGTTGCATAGGCAACATTGTCAAGGCATTGGAAGTGGGTGTCTGCCATGATTTTCTTTCATGTCATGTTCAAAATACAATTTTTTAACAAGAAAACAGGATGTCGCTTGCTGTTCATTATTTTGCCAGTGTGTAATGGACCTTAATTGCTGCTACTATTCCTGATTATAACTGCACAGTACATACAATATTCACAAATTGTTATTAAGATGTGCCAAATTATTTTTTAAAGTGCATCACTCTAGAGATTTCAAACTGGTTGAGAAATGAAAGAAAGTTCAGTGACTATGCAGGAGAAATTGTGGGCTATGTTTTTTGCTGTTGTAACAGCAAAAAATATAACTTCGGAGTTAGGGATTTTTTAAACATATGTAATCTACCAAAATGGAGCTTTCTATTTCAATTTGACACTTTACTCGCAACTGTTTCTATGATACAAAAGGCTGCATTCACATTCTATGAGGCTTGAAATGAGTGGAAGGCTTAGTGCTCAATATGAAGTGAAAAAATATGAATTTTGATCTAAAAACTTTATTTTCTGATATTTGTGGGCAAACAAAAAAGTTCATAAAATCCTTCCTCTCCAGCTTTTTTGTTATCCATTAATTTTTTCCACTGCATTAAGCCAAATACTTGCATGTGTACAGTATATAGTTGCGTTATTCCACACACTGTAATTTAAGTACTATTAAAATTTATACATCAATAACTGTAGTTCCTTTTTCATTATAGAATTTTATTAGTATTAACAGATATAGGAAAAAAAATCATGTTTTTGTGTGCAATAAATGATTAAAAAACACTTCTTTATTCTTATTTATTTAATTTTTTTCCCCTAGTTTTTCATCTGTACCAAAGAGTTCAAATCATATAATTGTGTTGGACGAACCTGTTGATCAGGATAATAAAGAATCTGACCTTATTAAATCTGTAACAGCTTCTGGGACTTGCAGGAATAAAACTTCTACTACATTTGATCTATGGTATGTTTTTATATATAATCATATGTATGTGTGTGATGTGGCATGGTGTAAGAAAAACTTTAAATATATCCTTTTCATGATCATTTTTGGATGGAAATAAATTTTTTACTTCAAAATTGACAAATAAAGCATGGCATTGGTAAGAATAAATTGAAATAATTTTTTAAGTGTTTTAATAAATTTTTTAACCGCTTCTAACATATTGTTACAAGCGAGCGAGCGGCACGAAGACTCGCCAAAGTTGGCGACGTTTGGCGAGGAGCCTCGTGCCAGCTTGATTGGTTTGGCGAAAGGAATAATCTAGTAGCCGCTAGATTGTGCGCGATGTTTTGAGAATTTTCACGAGATTCAGGTGCACGCGCTTTTCGGCTATATAAGGACGAGTAGCCGGAGCGGGTGAGTTAGATGTTAGTTCAGTTAGTTGCTATGAGTTAAGTTGTTGATTATAAATTGGTGAGTGAGTGAGTTCTTTTTACGCCGCCATTTTGAAATTTTTTGCGACTTTTATTGCAAATCTTCACGAACAGTGCTATTTGCTTTTTTTTTCCGTCTTCAGCCATGGAAGAAGACGGACGCGCGGTCGTTTCGGTCTCCAGTAAGGACTCATCAGTCTCAGACAAGAGTTCGCTTTGGATACGTAACATTTATTATCCCTCAGAATTCGCTAAGAAAATTGAGGCTCACTGCAATTCCCTTGGCAATTTACATAGGACATTGAGAGATTCGCGCTAAGCTGCTGATTTTTACAGAAAAGATTTAACAAATCCTAATAGCCGGGCAACTACTCCCGACAACTTAAAGAACATTGAATTTATGGAAAAGAGAGCCAATGAATCTGAGAACAAAATTAAATTAATGCAACCATGCATCAGGAGAGGTTGTAGACCACACAAAGGCGATATTAACCTTTGCACTTACATACAAGAAAAGCAAACAAGATCACTACAACAACATGAATTAGCAAAAACCTTTGAGGAAACGCTACAACAAATGAGGAATGATAACCTAGAACACACCACCCAGTTCCTTGATGATCTAACCCAACTAAAGGAAATACAGGCCGATATTGAAGGCATAGAAGAAATCCTGACAGAACTTGGACCATGCCCGATAAAGAACTGTCTCAAGCATGCTCCCCACGTGGAAGAAATCGAGAATATGGACACAGAAGTGCCATTCCAGAAAATTGACAAGAAACATGCAGCCAAGAGAAAGAAGTCTATAGATAATCAGGAAATAGCCGTCCACAACAAGTTCCAGGCCCTTGAAGATGAAATCTCCCAAATCAAAAAAGTAATCCCACCCATCAATCTGAAGCTGACACAGGATTATAATATTACCCTCCAGGCAATCTGCAGAAACTATCCAGACACTGAAAATAAATACGAGAATGGTTTCATAAAAATCATGCCTAAAAGTGAGACAGACAGATCTGGAATCCTGAATATCCTGGATAGCTCAAAGATAGAATACGTCATATCAGAAGACCCAGCTGAGCGCCCCCTAAAAGTTGTCATAAAAGGCTTCCCAGGATGCCAAGATAAAAACGAAATAAAAGAAGCACTTGAGGAATTGAGCTACCAAGTCGAACGCATCTCTCAGCTCAGAAATTTTAAAACCAAAACCCCGCATCCCATATTTTTAGTAGAAATCAAAAAATCCGGTAACTTCAAGAACATTTACAACGTAAAATCGCTACTCTACATCAGAGTCTTCATCCAACCTTACAGATCGCCCACAAAAGCCACCATGTGTTTTAATTGTGCAGGCTTCTTCCATAGTGCACGGAATTGCAAATGCAATCCGCGATGCATTAAATGTAACGGAGACCATCCCACCCAGAAATGCACCATCACGGAAAGGATACCCGAACCAACATGCATCAATTGCAAGGAAAAGGGACACCTGGCCTCCTGGAGGGGGTGTAAAAGCTACCCCACGACAAAAAACATTGGAGCTACGAGAAGAACATTTGCTGATGCAGTACAGAGAAAAGCCCCAGCTGACCTCAAAACTACTGAGCCTCCCCAAGTGAACAGCCAAAC
The DNA here is from genome assembly GCA_026289955.1 of Argiope argentata. Taxonomy (NCBI): domain Eukaryota; kingdom Metazoa; phylum Arthropoda; class Arachnida; order Araneae; family Araneidae; genus Argiope; species Argiope argentata. The sequence goes on along the minus strand of JAOUZG010030345.1, from coordinate 2,644,681 downwards.
TACTGCACCCACTGAACCTTATAAAATACCTACAACACCAAGCAAAATTGATCTGACAGAATTTAAAGAAATCTTAGAAGCATTAAAAGAAATTAAAACCCTTTTGCAAGAATTCCCTGATATAATAAATGCTGCAAGAAGCCTCAAGAAAACCTCGAACAAAGAAGAACGAAAGCTCATCTTAATCAATGCGTTACTTGCCTAACTCCAGACTTCCTTTCTACAGAATTACCCTCTCTGCTGATTGGCCCAACTAGTTCAAAGAAAAATCCTCTCTTTTCCGACCAAAAACGCAAAAATCTGCCAAGATCATCGCTCCTCACAGACCACGCCCCTGAAGACCCCTGATTGGACAAGAACTCTCTCTCCCTTCACCGACTCTCCTCCACCGTGGCCAGACTCCTTGCAGCTCTCTACCATCGTCAGTCATACTCGGACCTTCCCTGTAGCCAGGTCGACTTCATTCCAGGACCACTGGGCTCGCCCTGCTTCGCAGGGTGGCACCCAGAGTTTCTCTCCACTTTCTCAGTCTTTTTCGTAATTGATCACGTCAGTAGCTGAATGCAATGAGGAAGCATTTTATCATGACTGGGGATAAGCCCCTGCCGGCGCTAGGTGCCCCAATAATCCAACCACTAGCGGGTGAGTTAGATGAGAGTTTGCTCTGAGATAAAAAGCGTCTCGCTGGACTAAAGGATTAGTGAGCTGTGTTTGTGTTTGCTGTTAACGCTGTGTTATTGAGCTCGCTACGATTTACTGTATCTGTGCTATTCGATAGCTGTTTTGCAGTCTGTTTTTATCGTACGTAAGACTCGAATTTAAGCTGTAATTGACTGTTGACTGCTGGATTGTATTTATCTGAAATGTTTACTTTATTAATTATCCTGTAAATAGCTGTAAATAAATTTGTTTGTGCTGTCCTCATACAAAGTCCATTCATTGCGAACCCGCTACGCTAAAAACGTAACAATATGTTTTTATACATACTTCTAACACATGTTTAAAATAAAGACTAAATACAGCATTCCCAATATTTTTCTGCTTAACTCACAGTTTAAACATTATTTTGAATTCCATTGATATCATTGTTTTGAATTTTAGATTCGTACAAAGAGAATGAAATAGTTGCTCTTTTTTACAATTTTTTTTTTTTTAAATTTTCAACCTAGAAGTATTTAAAAAATCTTCCTGTTTGGCATATATATATTAATATCAGAATGACCTGATGCACCAACAGCAAAAGTTACTTTCATTAACATAATATATGATTCATATTAACAGTTAATTTATACTTTTTGAAGAATATTGAAGCCTATTAATCCATTACTTAATCAACCATTAAAATAATAATAATCTTATTCATTTTTTTCACACACTTTTTGTGTCTTTTATTACCAATACCATAAGGAAAGTGGGCGGTGTAGGTATTCACATTTTGAAAAGTCATATTTGTCCACATATATTAAATGTTAAATAATTCCAAGCTAATTAAATTTGATCCATTTTCGTAGTACTTTTGTAGAATGTGTTTTTATTGTTATAGATCTTTTCCTACCTTATTTTATTTTCTAAACTTGATGAAATTTGTAATATTATTATAAATAATAAATAGAATGATTTCTAATTTTGCATTTATAAAATATGAAAAAAGTATTGTAATTGTTAAAAAAATGCGTTAACTCAAGCTTTTGATAAATTACAATGTTTCAAATGTCCTAAAATTTGAAAAATGTATTGCAATATTATGTCTACCTATGAACATGATAATGTAAAAAGGCTTTAAGCTAGATGTATGAAAGTTGGTTATATGGACTTTAGATCAAATTTGATTTCTAATGAATTTAGAACAAAATCCATTCATAGGAAGTGTTTTCTGATTGGCTATTTTAATATAAGTGAGCATGGTTACTTTAAAACATCAAGGATTTAATAGATGAAATTTGGTATGCAGTTATAGTATTTTAAATGTAGATTCTTAATATATTTTTAATCAAGTTTGTTAAGTAGTTTACTTTTTAAATTATTTAATTTTGTTAAGTAGTTTATTTTTTCAGCCTTTACTTTCACTTGCATGTAAATGCAATAACTTAAATCATTGAAATTCTGTATATAAAATTTTGTGATTACAACTGTAATTCCATTTCAAATTTTGGTTTCAGTCAGCCGGAAAAAGGGGGCCGTAATATGTAAGTGCAAGCTGATTTCTGTAAAAATAAAATATTTTTTGAAAATTCATATTTTTCAACTATTTTTTTACCATTGTTATGGAATGCAATCATTACCTTATATAAATTCTACAGTTTTATACTGAGGGAGGAAGATAGGACTTCTTTGGAGAGTGCATGAGAAAGTCCAGATGAAGGTCATTCCCTCTCATTTTTATTGTGTCATTGTCTAAGATGCTGCTTGATCGTGGAATTAAAAATGATCTGTAATTGAAATGAAATAACATTAGGGAGCATTTTTGTATGTCTAACCCACTACACTGCAATTTAAAAAAAGTAAAGTGTGTAAGTTGAATGTATTAAAAATTCTTCACATGTCTTTACTTTTTATTTATTTATTTTTTTTAAAAAATTCTCTTTTATCTATAGCTTTGAAAAGAGTAAGGTTTTATCTTCAAAGAAGCCTGTTTCAGGTCTTATCATTTTAGATGATTATAAATCTCCCAGAGTTAAAAATTCTAATTTCTCAAGGTATGTTTTTTTTTTCCCCAGTCTCTCATTTGCCAATTTGTATAAATTTTAACATTCTTAATGTATGATTTTGCATTGCATTTTGAAATCTTAAAATTTTAATCTTGTTTTGAAAAAAAATTATTCATTAACTTTTTATTGTATTCATTTAGTTTTGATTTAAATCAATTTCTATTTTTTCTCCTTTATATGAATTAGAACGAACTTTTTAAATTAAAACAACAACAGAAGTTTAAGATGAGCCATAATCTATTTGTATACATCATGAGAAAACATCTTTCATCATTTTTTTACTAGTTCTCTATTCTTTTTCAAACATTATTCAAAAATTATAATTCCTGATTTTATTGCGAAACAGGAATAGGTTTTTGATTGATAATTTTGAGGGTAATCTATTCCAGGTCAAGTGATATGTGGAATCTCTCATCTTTACATTCAACAAAAGAGCAACCAGAGCCAGCTCCTGGTAAATATTATTTTTTAAACTTTTATAAACAATATTTTTATTTATTGAAATCAGTTGTGTTTGTTACAAAGTTAATAATTTTAAAAGCACATATTTGGATCGTTTACTATTTTATGAGATGAAATTTTTTTTAAATGGAAAATTATATCATCTGTACTAATAATAGAGATGGATGTGTGTTTGTGTGGGCATTCTACAGATTATGCATACCTTAAATATTGATTTCCAGTACCAAATATGGCACATGTATGTCTTGATTCGAAAATGGGCACTCAAGGGCAGTTTTTTAAAAATGTAATTAAGAATTGAATGAAATTTTAATATTTTTTTGTGATGAATTCTAAAAATAATATCTCTTAAAAATACTTTTTAAACCATTTCAAAAATGATTACATGTCTTGAAGCTTATTTTTTGGCAGCAAATGCAGATTTCTTAACAAATTTGTTTTCAAAATATCTGAATGTTTCAAGCAGTGCAAGCTATAAAATTTTACCAGTAAATGCTTTGAATTTCTAGTTTTCTTTAGTTAAAAACGTGTGTTGCAAGGAAATATGTGTATAAAATATAAATTGAACTAATTTCAACCTTTAGCATTTAATTTGTGCTTAATAATGTTTTTTGTTGTGGATATTCAGATAATATATCCTGAAGTTTGATTACATTTATTATATATTGAAATTTGAACAAATCTGTGTTTTGCATTTCTATTGTTTTGTTACATCATATTGTTTGTTATCTCCTTCTTATGTTCATATTTAAATTTCAAACTTTATAGCAAAGTTTATTATTATAAGCATTTAGTTTGTGAAAAAAAAATGTTTTCTCACTTGAAATTATTTGTATTACATTTTATTTATCATTAAGCAATAATTGTTTTTCTTATAAAAAAAAGTTTGCTAGTAATATAGAATGTGATATTTACTTGTTGTTTACATCTAGACTTTTTTTGAAAAAATATTTTAGGTTCAAAATATAAAGCCCTGAAAGAACAGCTGATGGAAAAAATAATGTTGAAGAAAGAAGAATCATTGATTAAGCGTAAGGAAGAACAAGAATTTGATGAAGAAAATTTTGGAGAGGAAGAAGAAATTGTTTCAGATGGGACACCTTATGAAAGTGAAAATGGTTCATCTGATGATGACATGGAGGACGATTCTCCAGAAAATAAAGGAGACGATGTTGTTTTGAAAGATATGCTATTAAAGGAATGTGAAAACTTTCCAGACATTGGTTTTAAAGAAGCTGAAGATAATAGTCAAGTGAAAAATTCTGAAGCAGAAAGAGTTATTGATTCAGGTACTTTTAAATACCTTTATTCTTTAAGTAAGTTTACAAAAATAGTGCTATTATTTTCTTCGCAGTAAAATGTTGTAATTTCATGAAAAATAATTTTTTTTTTAAGAAAAAGAATATAATTTTAAAATCAAAGTCATACACTTTATGCTTATTTGTTATTCAGCAATTGTTTTAATGATGGAATCAGTTATATTCTTGTAAAAACCCAAAAATTTAAATTGTTGAAAAACATTTCTTTATTCACATGCATTATTAAGAATTTTTTATTATTAAGACATTACTTTAGGTTTATCGGTGTTAATTCAAATTGTTTTAGGTACAGTTATTAGTGAAGATTCCCAAGAGCCAATGGAGTGTTATTCTTTACCATCTTATCAACCAGGTGGTGGTTTTACTAGATCTCCTTTACAAAAAATTAGTATGAAGAGAATGTTTTCTGACTCAGATTTCAATAATTCAGCACTGAACTTTCCTTCACAACCAAGAAGCAAGGATAGGATTTTTTCTGATTCAGATTTCACTGATTCAGCACCAAGTGAATCACCAGGACCCAGTCAATTAAAAAATGTAAATATTTTAGAAAATTAAATTTTTATAAATAGCTTAAAAATTTATTTGTGCTTGTTTTCTTGTATATATTTTATCTATACATATTTTTAGGCCTCTACTTTGGAGTTTAAAGACAGTGCTAATGAACAGTTACCTTTTGAAGGTAGTGATGAACAGGAGATTATTCCTCAGTAAGTTTCTGATTTTTTTAAAAAATTATTATTATTAATTTGCTTGTTTTTGAAAACAATGCTTTTGTGTGGTATTTATGAATTTTACTGAAAATATTTTAAAAAAATGCTGTCTTTTTTAGTACTGATTTTTTTAATCTATACTGTTGCATTGATGAAGTTAGCTTAGATAAACCTTAAGTCAAAGATAACTTTTGCTGATGTCAACTCGAGTCTATTCATGCAACTAATCCTAATGCCTGTTTTTATCCACAAGACAAAATTCTTCAGATTTATTAAGATACAGAAATTATATGAAAATTCTAGAAGAAATGAGAATTAACAGAAAGTCAATAACAGAACTATTTTTAGGTAACTTGCATGCAGTCAGTATACAAACTTGCAAACTGTTGCTTTCATTTCATAGTATTCTATTACTGAACCATACAGTCTACACCAAGTTAGAACAATTTTCATTGCAATATCATTTTTTTATAGTAAATATTTCTTGACCTAAAAAAGAGAATCAGAGGGTTTGAATTTTGAATTACTGGTTGCTTACTTGTATCTTGATCATTTTTTTATTCTAAAAAAGTATTTATTGAGAAAAAAGTATTTATTGTATCAATGAAGATATCTTTCATAATTTTCTTCAACTTTCCCCCATTTTTGCTGAAGAACTGTTGCAAATGACTGTCTTTTTTTTTTTTTTTTTAAATCTGTCTCCTAGGCCTTTTTTTTGTCATTGATGTCGAAAACACCATTCTTAAATCATTGAAATCAATAACAACAATTGGGATATGGCAGAGCAACATTATCATAAATGTCTGATGGGCTTCAGCAGTAGGTTTCTTCAATTAAACAAAAAGAAAAAAAAAGAACAATGAATGTCAAAAATGCAATTTCAACCATACCATGTCTAAAGTCTTTATATAACTCAATAATACTACATCAAAAACTTAATAACAGTAAAATAATAGTAAATTGGTAAAACCCAAAGCCATTGTCATTTATATAGATAGTTCTCATAATTGCCAATAAATGTCACTGATTAAAATTCATACAAGCGTTTTATGTTATTAGTGTATTTTTTTAATACATATTAAATAAATTATGTAGATTTTTATTATAAAATCAAAGATTAAAATTTATTGTAGGAGGTTTTTTTTCCCATTTTGTATTATTGATAGCCATTATACCACATCAAATCTTTTACATTGTTTTGCTTTTGGAAATGAATCAAAATAAATGATTTTTGTTGTATTTATTATTTATTTTAATTTGAAATTATAATTTAATATAATTTTTTAGCTGGGATTCATTACCTACTTCTGAAAGACAAGGATCTCAACTTTTTGATGAAGATATTTCAGTTATATGTTCTGGAAAATTTCCGTGTAAGTTTGATTAGGAAGAATCTTTGCAAAAAGGAAATATGAATTTTATTTTGAATTGTATTTATTAATATTTGTTATTCTATTTACTACCTTAATTCCTTTTCATCCTTTCCTTTTTTATTACTTAGTTTTGTTATAATAATTAGTTATGGTAATGCTTGTGAAAATTTATGAATAGTTCTAAATTTCCTTCATTATTTAAAATTATTATTGATTATTATCAGCAAAATAATTAATTTTAGTATATTTATGTAAGCCAATTTTATTCAGTATAACAGTAAATTACTTGGTTGAACGTTTAAGTAATTCAACTTTTTTTCTGTACTTTTGTGTTAAAATTTCCTATTATAAATTTGCCTAATTTTTAATAGCTCTTATACAAATTATTTAAATTAATTTTCTTACTACATTGTAAGCTGATTACAGGTTCTTAATTTTGCTTTTTAAAATAATTTGAATTATTGTTGACTACTTTTTCATAATTATGAACTAAATAATAGTTTCAGAAAATAATAAATTTTAATCTTTCTATACAATATATAAAATATCAATACTTATAAATGTCATAATTTTTTTAATATTGAAATTTTTGTAGCTACAAATGAAGCAATTCCATGGACACCTTCATCAAGTGTGAAGAAGTAAGTAAACCTGATATATAACTATATTATACAAGAAAAGGAAATAAAAAATAAATTGTTACAGAATAATTTATTTATTTATGAAAAAAAATTTCTGTTTGACTTCAGATTTTCTCGCAAATTGTTCTTCAATTATATGATGGCATAAATGTATAGATTTTAATTTCATAATTTGTTTCTTATAATCCCTAATTAAACATGTTTATTAAATCTGTATTTATTACTGATGTGATATTATTGAACACTTTTCATCTTTAATGCTGTAAAAGTATTTCTTGATTCAAATTATTTGAAATCTGTTTTGATATATTTCTTGAAAGACAAACATGCATTAACAAACTGAATATATATTTACAAGAATTATAAAAATTTAGATATAGAGTTTTTATTAAATATTTATATCAGTTTTGTTTTGAAGATTATATTTTATGTTTGCATGTATCTATATATTTTTAATGATACATGTATAATAAATCTAATCTATTTGTAGATTCGTATTGTATTTTATAACATTAAATATCTTGAATATTTTCTATATTTATTTAGTTTTCTTCCTGACAAAAAATCCATGACTTCTCCATCTTACAGTAATCATACAAATAATGAGACAGAGGAGTTAAATGAATGTAAGTTACAAGTTTAATTCTGATAATAGTAGAAAGTTAATATTATATACATGGTCTATTATCGTTATATATATATATATAAGCTATGAAATTTTTTAAAAACCGTGATTATTGAGCAATAGATAATAGTATGATATATTGAATGAGCATGATTGATTGGTTTTTTTTTTTTCCCATGAGTAATAATAATTTTTTTCCCTCACATACGGATTTGCACATTTAAGCTTCTAAATATTAAGATCTGGATTAAAATAATGCATACACAAGTAAATTGGTTGATTGGTCTTCGTTTCAAATAAAATAGTTTTATAAATACTTTTGATATTTGCAGGAAATGTTTGTAATATGCCATAATGAAACAAAATAATCTTTAAATCTCAAAGAAAATAGTTTCTTACAAAACCTTACTACTACATTTAATATCTGTTGAAATGAATTTTATTATTGAGATTGATTGCAAAATTTTAAATAATCTTTGATAGGTTTGTTACACGAATTTTAGAAGCTTGGACAATTTTTAAAAGAATAAATATTAATAATTTCTTTCTTTTTTTTTGTTGATATTTTTTAAATACATTTAAAATTTCAAATGAAATGTTTTAAATATTTTAAAAAAGAGATTAATATATTAATTTTTATGAATATATTGACGTTTTTCTCCCCTAGCTGATGATGAAGAACTAGTACGACCTGCTAAAAAAATTAAACTCTCTTTGATTGAAAAGCTTTGGGATTCAGATGAAGAAAATGATGCTGATTTTAAACATCCCATTGTAAGAAATGGTGAATTGAAGGAAAATCATCATAAAATCCAAAGTGATTCTGAGGATGATGCTGAACAAGATGAATCTGATGTTAACTTGGAGGATGAAGATGAACTTGATGATCAGTCTGAAAATTTAGAGCATGCAAATGAGTCATTTGAAGGTATCTTTATAGATTCCTTTTATATCACTTATCTAGATTAATATGAAATTTATCTTTTTTTGATGCATTCTTGTGATGGAAGTTTTTCACAAATTTTTATTTTATAGAATCACATGTAAAAAAGGCTGATAAAGACTCTGACAAGAAATTCGAAATGTAAGGTTTATTCTTTTTATTTTAGCTTATTATTCTTAAACTACTTAACTTAATCTTATGAAACTTTGTACTAAATAATTGTAAGGTGTATGTGTAATGGAATTTAGATAATTTAAGAGCTTTAGCTTATAACTTTAGCTTTTAAACATGCTGCCAACATACTGACAAAAACTCAAATTTAAAAAAATAAATCAAGTGTTATTGAAAAAGACAGTAAAATTTAAACTTTATAATATTTTCATAAGCACATTTATTGACTGAAATAAAATATTTTTATTTACATCATTTAAATACTTGGAAAGTAAGTCTAAAAACTTAACTTTACAATGAAACAGAGAAATTTTTGTTGAATTCTTCCAGATATTACACAAATTATGAAAATTATTCTGTAGTTCATGTATAACTTCAATACAAAACAACTCTGCGTTTAGTTTCCATTTAAAAAAATACATGATTGGTTTCTATAAAAATTTTTAATATTTCCATTCCACTCTAATTTAAAGTTAACATTTTATAAGCTAACAAAAAATTAGAGAGCAATAAGTAGTGCAAGGAACAGAACTGTTTAAGGCCTACTTAATAATATAACTGAATTATATAACTATCAAAATCAGAAAGTTAGAAATATTCAACAAGAAAATCTATTAAGAGGCAAATTGCATAAAATATTTATTTGAAAAATTTATGAACTTTAATACTGGTGAACCTGCTAGCTGTCAAAGGCTGCTAGTTAAACAAATATTGAATAAATCTAAAAACAAGGTAATAATAATATTTAAAAAATATAAAAGACTAGAGAAAATTTTTGATTACAAATTTATTCTAACAATTTAACTAAATTATTTTAAATGTTCAAATGAGCAATTTTTATTGTTATTTTTTGTTGAAGTGGTATGATTAAAAAAATAGACTAGCACATCCTAATTTTTCAAAATAAGAGAAGCAGTGAGTTTGATTTAATACCTCTCTGTCTGTTGATCCTCTGTTTGATTTCATAAACATTAAATACTCATGCATAAAGCTCTGTTAACTAGCTATAAAATCCCTTTGAATGAAAACTGGCTACTGATGCTGCTGCTAATTTATAATTTTTTCCAAATGATTCCTTACTCTTTCGTTAAGGTAATGCAGTTCAAGTCCAATCTTGTTGCCTGACTGTTCGTTAAAAGTATATCTATAAGAGTAGCTGTTAATTCAGTACTCTTTCAATCTCCAAACCAGTTGATATAATGCACATCATAACTTTAGGGTTAATGTCATAAATTTATGTCTGGTCAGTGTTTTTTAAAGGCAAAAACTATTTTTAATGTATTCTAAAGTTGTAGAATACTTATATCATGTTCACAGAAAGGAAGCTCTGACTAGCAGTGATTTAATCATCATTTCTTTAGAAAATTTTATTATTTGCCAATGAAATCTAAATTGTTTATGAATCCTTTTATCAAAACGAAAAAATCACCAGAAGTCTCATTGAATTGCTGTGTTGTTGTTTAAAATTGGAAGATCTTGATTTTATTATTGTTATGTATACTTAAGTTATTAAACTAAGGTTTTTCTAGGTGTAATGAGATTTCTATGGACAAAACAAACTAAGCAGATCTGAATTATTGAAGCCTGAATTCCTATTATTAAGTACTGACTAATAGATATCTAGGCTTGAAAGAATTAAATGAAAGGAACATATTTTCTAATCCACACCCCCCCTTCCTAAAAAGAGAAATGGTTTTGAATCATCACAAATGTGTATTCTATTTCAAAATAGTCATCATTAAATTATTCAATCACTAGGAAAAATTTTAATATATAATATTAATTTTTTTTTTACAGTAACAATTTCTTTGAAAATGAAGCTGAGCTTTCTGGTGAAGAAGGTAGTTCAGATGAAAATGAAGATGATGACATTGATGAATATATAGATGATGAAATGATTACAGATGAGATTGTAGCTAGTGAAGAAAAATTAAGGAAAGAAGTTGGAACTATACATTTGTAAGTTATTTTAACTTTTTAAATTATAATTTTTAAGTTTGTTTTTTAATTATAATTTACTGTTTTTATTCAAAATTACTTCTTTTATTTTATAGCAAACGACAGCAAGATGAGGATGATCAGATTATTCGACAATTAAAAAATGACTTTCTTCCTGAAGGAGAATTATACAATGAAAATGGCCAAAGAAAGAGGAGATTCATCTGGAATAATATTGGTAATTTTCTTTCAATCTATGACATTTTCCTATATCTTATAGTGGATTTTTAAACAATAGATGATAATGTATTAAATAAGCTGGTTGAACTTATGGGCTTAAGTGTTAGTCTTTTTGAAAATTTATTCCTTTTTTTTATCATATCAGAACATGATGTTGATTTTGGGATGAGGTTTTTGACATCAACAAAAATCTCTAGGCAAAAAATGAAAATTTTACTATCTGCACAAGCGTCTCAAAATGTCAGCTTTTAATAGCATGTTCCATTGTATTTAAAAAAGCTCTGATTTAAAATAATAAGTTAATTACTACAGCAAATAAAACCTAGAAAAATGTAATTTTGAGCATGTGGATTATATGAAATTAAATAAATCGGAAATGTGATATTTTTTTAAACACTAAATGCAAGACAAAGTTTTTTGGATCATTGGCAATACTGAAGTTACCAATCCAAAGAAAAAATTAAAATGAATAAAAATAAAATTTAACTTGCATGAAGGCATGGTGCTTGGCCATTCAATAAATTATTTTCTGACTTGATACATTGAAATACGCATAGCAGATTTCACTTTAATCTTTTTTTAAGGCAGGAATTAAAATTGTATATCCTAATCTAATAAACAGAATAAATAGAAGTGTTACATTACTTTTTGAGAAATGTAATTTTGTATATTTCTTTAATGGTATGTTCGTAATTGATTAAATGTGCAGAAATTGCTATTATTTAGAAATGTAGTGCTGAATCTGCTTAAAAAAATATTTTGGGAATACATTATCTTGAAAGGAAAATTTTTTAAATAATTTTTTCAACATTTGGTTACCATTTTTAGGTTATTAGTACATGATGTTTAAATGTTTACAGTGAGTAAAGAGATTTCAGTTTTTGCGATAGGTTTATGATATATGAAAAGACTAATTTTCACTACAAAGATATATTCATCTATAATTGTGTATAGTTCTGCAACATGACAACAGCACTTATATATTACGTTGATTTTAATTTTATTCAGCATACTCAGTTTATTTTTGACTGGCCAATCAACAACCAACTTTTCTGCAAGGAAAAAACTCATTTTGTTTATTTTCATTTGAATCTCTTCTGTAGAATTTGATATTCCTTGTTCAGTTAACAAAAGGGTAACTTCAAATTATAATTTCTTTAAAACACACACAAACACATGATAATTTTTTACACTTTATTAGAATGAAAATTGCCGTTAATTGCACTTAAAAATATTTTTGGATGATTATTAAATTTGGGAGAAATTGGACTACAGCTATATTGATATTTTTAAAAAGGTAATTACTTTAACCTCAAAATGCAAAAAAAAAAAAAAAAAAAAAAAAAAAAAACTTTTTTTTAATAAAAATATTTCTGGAAGTTATTGTGAAAAATATCTAGATTTTGATTAATTAAAATAAAAAATGCTTCGATATGCATGTTTGTAATTTCCAAAGTATATGCATTTATACCAAATTTGGTAGCCCTAGGCCAAACAGTCTGTATTACAGCGCAGTTATAAATACACATATATTCATTCATTTATATATATTTTTTATATGAAATTGAATTGTTCATAAATATCAAAATTCATATTACTTATATTCAATTTATACTATGCCAACGTTTTTAAAAATAAATATTTTAATTAGAAGATACATTTTATGGAAATATTTTATAAGCTATAGGTTGAACTTAAAGCAGATTTACAGAAAATGTTTCTAAATTTTAAATATATAATATTTGAATTTGTTTTCATTTTATGAGTTTCATTTTAATAAAATTTATTTGAAATATTTAGTTAAAAGTTATGTCATTTTTTGAAGGAATGGATGATAATGAATTCACGGAAACTAAATCAGATTCAGAAGAAGAAGAAGTTGAAAGTCTTCCTACAGATTATTTGAAGTGGCAACAAGAAAAAAACGTAATCTATGCTATTTCTTATTTTAAAGTTGAACAATTCAATTATTGTTGAATATTGTTTAAGATACTTTCAGTTATTTATACTTTTTTGATTTTTGGTGTCATTATAAAGATGTTTCCTATTCTAAAAATATTTTAAGAAATAAGTGATGAAACTGAGACAAATTATACTGTTACAAAAAATATTTTAACAAAATTGTAGATCTGGTTTAATCTGTAAATGTTGTTACATTACAATCATTTGTTAAATTGGAACCATTGATTCTCAGCTATGAAAGTAAAACATTTTTTTAAAATTTACTTTTACAAGAAATTTATTGTATTAGCTATTTCTGTTTTAAAAATTAATTTTCAAATCTTTTATAAATTTATTGTATTTATTTATAAAAGTACATGAAATAGCAAATTATTTAACTATCAATGGTCAAAATAATTCTGAAATTGGTCCATCATCCAAACAATCTGGTTGTATTTAGGGCTTTTATATTTCCTTCTATATGTATTGAGTTGCCAAATTTTAAAATAAGTTGTGCGTGTGTGTATGTAAAATAAATTTTCTTTCCTAATATCTTATATTAATTGTTGAAATGACTGATTATTATTGTGAAAATCTGATGAATAAATTCTAACTGATATGATGTGACTGTTATTCTAAATTTGTTTATTCAATATTAATAAATGAAATCATGCTTTTATAATATGATTAAATAAAATAAATTTAATCAGTATAGTATATGTGTGTGTGTATCTATTTTTAAAAAATAAATTCATTTCTTTTAGAAATCAAATTTACCTGATGATGATAATGAAGAAGAAATTCAAACTCCGAAAAGTATTGGTTTAAAAGTAGATATAGTAGGAAAGGTTTCTGGTAAGCAAATTTTTATTACAAGAATTTAAGATGATAGTTTCTGTGTATCAATTATAGTCAATTATTAATTTTATTTCTTTAATACTTGAATTGCTGGCTTCATATATTGTTATAATTTGGTTGCAAGTAATTTATGTGACTGATTATAATTTTTTAGCTATAGGAATATTAATCTTTGGATTGCTAATCTTTGAACTTTTAATAGAAGTTATCACCTTTAGTTAATTGCATTTGTAATATTTATACTTTCTTATTTTTCATCTTTTTGATCTTTACTCTTTACTTTCTGATGAAATTACAATAATTTCCAAATAAGATATCTGTCAAAATATAACATGAAAAATATTTAAATAAAGCAAAAGAATTAGAGTCTTCAGTCTTTTTCATATCAAGATATCTATCACAATTCTTTATTATTATTATTATTATTAAAGAATACTTTGTTTTAAAATTTTATTACTGAAATAGTTTTATAATAATTATTTTATAGTATGGAAAGAAAAATTAACCGTTTTCATGATTAATATTTTATTATTAAATGAATTGTTATTAAACTAACAGTTTATATATGATATAATGTCTGAATTAATATAGTAAAAATTTCAAGACCCTGTTCGTTGACCTTGTTACAGTACAATATATAAAACATGGAAGTAAAATATGATGCTCATCATTGAACTTTTTTTTTCTTCATGAATAAAATATATTTATAAGATAAATTATGAGTTAAAAGAATTATTTATAAATGATAACACCAATAAATCGGTCAATTTAGATATCTACAGATCTAAAAGGCTCAGAATTCTCTCTTATTACATATTGTCCAATGGCAATTTTCAAATATGAAAAACTGTTGTGTGAATTTTTCAAACTGTTTGATTAAATGCTTTTTCAGATGTGATTAAATTAAGCTTCATATAGTTAGTTAATTAATTGAGCCCCCCAAAATAGTTTGGAAACAGTTGATTCTGCAAAGTAGAATGCAAATAGATTACTGAATGCTAGCCATTAAAATCTGCCTTTCCCTCAAATTCATAACTTTAGATTTCAGTGAAATTCCTTAGTAATCCTTATATATATTAAATTTTTCTTCTTTTTATACATATGGCTCTATACATATGATTTTATACATATAACATGCAATATTTATTTTATGATTTGACTTGTAATGTAATGCATATGTGGCAGATATTGATGGTTTTCATAGCTTCTAATTAAATTTATATGACAGCCAGATGGTGGCCAAATATTTGGATTTTTTGATGTCAACACAAAAGTGGAATTTGTGACCAAAAGGACAGGGATATTTTAAACTTTGTCTTGCCTTATTGAATTTGCTGAGATATTATGTTACAGATGTAGCAAACTCAATACTCTATTCTGGTATATCCTGTGTTGTTTTTGTGGGTGTTTTCCCCACTCTGTATTTTTCTTGTAGTTAACTTACGTTTCACTTAATAGTATTTGCATACTATTAAGTGTATAATATATATTTAAAAACTTATTTTCTCATTGGTGCATTGAATTTCTTAATTCAAGCCCAGTTGAGTATTTCATTCTGAACAGAATGACTTTAACTTAATTTTATTTAATTTGTTTACATATAAAAATTCAAGTTATAACAAATATTTCTTTTATCTGTAAAATGAGAATTTGTATTGATAAGTATATTTATATCTTTTTATGTAGTTACTCGCTACAGCAGTGGGTCTAATTCCAGTATTTCTGCAAGTCCTGTAAGTAGTTTTGTACTATAATTCTGTCTGAACTATTTGCTATTAATTTTTTTTATTATACTTATGAGATTTGTATTCTTAAATAATTTTACCATGCACATGTGACCAAAATTTATTTCTTCCATTTAACATATTAAATAAGTTATGGGTTCCTAATACTTGGTTCCAAAATTGTAAATAACTCATAATTATTTTTAAAAAAACTAAATGTTTTTTAATAGCTATATATCCTAAAATATGAGAAGCATTCCTTTCTTTTTTATTTATTCATGAATTTTAAAGATTTTATTAAGTACATATAAAAAGGATGGAATCCTTTTTTTTATGTATAAAATCATACAGTAATAATCTTGGTTATTCCCATTACTCACCAAGTTATTCAACACCCAACGCATTTTTGACTTAACTATTTTTGTGTTTTAGTGATATAATGTTAATTGACATGGTTTATAATCTTAATCATTAGTCAATATTATTTAATGCTTAATATAAAAAAAAAATCATTTTGAAATGTATGATTTTTTTTTCTCTTCCTTTCTTTTTATCCAAGTGTTTATAAGGGTGTGTGGGGAGGGGGTCATCAAGTAGCATTCTAAACTTATTTTCCTTGGTTTTAAGATTTTTCTCTTGTTAATTATATTCAGACATTTTTTCACTTATTATATAATACTATGCACAGAGAAAAAAGGTAGAGATAAAATATCTGTACAACATTTTTTTAAAAAAATATGTTTGATTGTAAGCGAAGAAAAAGGGGATTTATATATTTTATTGATTAGTCTAATAAACACTGCCCTTTTCAATGGTGTACTCCATATGCAAACATTGATATTTTATTCAACTGCTTTTTACAGAATACTTTCGAAAGCCGATATGAAAAATGTATTTAAAAATGTCATTTCTTGTTATATGTTAAATTTTCTTGAGATACTGTAAAATGAAAATTTGACTATAAATATCAAATTTTTGCTGCATTGATATTTGTTTGTTGGTGATGAAAATTTACAAATGCTATCAGTACTTTTTTTGTACATTCAAATTCTCATAGAAACTTATAGTATTAAATTTTAGTTTTTGCATATTATAGTTTTTGCATATTTCTTTTTAAATTTTAGGCACTACGCCGTGGCTCTTTTCTAAATTCTAGCATTGGAAAGAATATGAAGTTCATAAAAGAGTTTACTAGTTCTGAAGGATCTGTATCAAGAAAAAACTTTGTATTTTCATCTCCTCAGCCTACTACTTCTCTTCCATCTACTCCTACATTAGAAGTAAAAAGCACAAGAATCGGTAACATAATTAATAACAGAAGCATATTTAATAAAATTTAAATGATGTGTTAAATGTGCCAATGAAGTTTTATCATATCTTTATCACTTGAACTATGTCCATCTGTATGGAACTATGTGTGTTTTACATCTTTTAATACATATTCTTTTAACTATATTTCAAATATTTTATTGTAATTTATTTTTGTAAATAAAATTGCTTAGAATTAACAAACAGATCTGTTTTTATTTTTGTATTTTATTCAATACATGTGTAATTTGTTATATTTTTATTTCAAATTCTATTAAGAAGGTGATTTATCAACATATAGTTTACTAATGTATTCTTAAAACCAATTTTTGTTTGTTAAAATTTCAGATTTGAAGTATTGAATGAGTTTGCTATTTATTGTCATTAAGTTTTTAGAAAACCATAATTGTGTTTACCCTAAATGTTTATTAAAGCTATAGGCAATCATCAATTGCAGTTTTGTTAACTGCTCTAAGATACAATTAATAAAATACTGATGATTTTATTATGATATTGTTTATTTACAAATAAAATGTGAGTTAATTTTAAAAAAAAAGGCACCACCCAACTATTGTTTCCTTAAAAGAGAGGCTATGGAAAATAGCTAGTTGGTAAAGTCATGGTAAATAATTATGGCTTACCATTGGTTTATTATTTTGTTATTATTTGAAAAATTAGTGGAATAATGAGATAATAAACTTCTCAAACACTTTCGCATATAGAATTCCACTTTTAACAATTTACAGCTATGGCTGCTGGCCTGCAAATAATAAAAATTCAATCTTTTCTTTTTGTTTTGTATTAAATAAATATGTGGAAGATGTTGGCTTTTGAACTAAACTATAAAAAGAAATGACATGGGATAATAAAGAACAATCACCGATTTCTTCTTGCAAGGCATTTAAATGAAATATGTTATTTTCTGTAAGATTATGAATTGACTTTCTGACACTTGTCTCAGAATATGAAGAGGTCATTTAAAAACTAAATTTAAGATACATGTACATATAGATATATTCTTAAAATATTTATTGATGCTGTTTACATAATTTACATTAAATTTTGTGCACAAAAATTATGTATGTATTGAAAAGAAGAATTTTTTTTGTCTGTATCTTCTTCATTTGGGGCTAAAAACTCATAATTTAAAAACTTGATTTAATTTATTGTGGGCAATATGGCAAAAATTTCAGGATTTTAAGATTGGAAGGAGGGAATATTAACTCCAATGAGAATGTTCATGCATTGAAAATTAGTGTTCATGTTCATCAAGTGGCAGTTCAGATATGTTCGTAGAGAAGAGAAATTTTTGGGAATAAAATGATTGCAATATTTGACCAGGATTTAACATTTGTGCATATTTTACCCTACATTTAAAAATGAACGATTTTTATGCACATTTCCTGTTTAACTGTGATTGTAAATCATCTGGATTAATTCGATTATATTATCTTGATGGATTAGTATCTAATAAATAGGTGGATTTTTTAAAATGCCAATCAGATTACCTGACATTTTTATTTTATAATATTTTAATCAAGTAAGTTTATCCCATTTAATAAAGTTTTTAAGGCATTATCTAAATTAGGTTCAAATTACTTATATTGATTAAAATTTGTCTTCAAACTCTCTGATGTATTGCAGAATTTCTTTGATATCTTAATATATTTAGCTTAGTAAGTTCACAGAATATATCTTTTACTTATAAGGTGGATATATTTTAGCTTAATAAGTTCACGGTATATATCTTTTACTTATAAGGTAAATGCAATTGGGTCAGGTGCATGTATGTAATGATATCTCTTAATTTAATTTAAATCCTAATTATTTTCTATTTTTTATCTTAAATTAGCCCATATTAGCTTCATTCTATTATTTTCTGTTTTCGTTCTCACTTTTTTATTTAATTATTTCTAACACTTTTTTCTTTAAAATTATTTTTAATAAATTTGTTGACCCTGCTATTCCCACACTAGGAATGAAAGGAAAAATAATTCTTAATACCCGCACATTTTCGTAAGCTATCTAAGATTTTCTTGCCTAAATTGACATGTAACAAAGAAATCCCTATTAGAATCTCATTGTAAAATTCCTGAAGGGAAAAATTTTGGTCCCTTGTATCATGATTTAAACAGATGTTATTTTGTCATTTCTTCTTTAGAGTACAAAATTATGATTCTTGTGGTCAAATAATCAAAGTTAACATTCAAGTGTGAATATATATATATATATATATATAAATATATATATATAATATGTTGAAACAAAATCCCAATAAAATTATTTGTTGGAGGCAACTCCATTATGTTGAAATAGTTCATTAAAAATTTCACATTGTGTTTATTTAAGGTTTTGCATTATCAGCACATTTTGTACTTTCACATTATTTTTTTATATCTTGAAATTCAATACACTAATATTACTTAAATTTCTTCTTCATATTCTTGTCTTGCATTTGTTTCAATGCTCATTGGTCTTCTTGTGAGTATACTATAAAGAGCACGTCCAATTAATTCCATGCTAG
>JAOUZG010030345.1:2588780-2615193 GCA_026289955.1 Argiope argentata | reverse complement strand
CCCCCCCTAAAATTTCACTTCCTGATGAGAATATGAAACTATACGGTGTTTCAAATACTGTATAATATTTTTAAAAAATAAATAAAAACCATAGTAATACTGTAGAGGATTGTGTGCTATTTGGATTGTAATTTTATTTTTGGCTAGAAGATTGCAAAATTATTTCACTGATTTAGATACGTTTCTTAGCTATTGAGCTCAAATACATGGGACAGATTGACAGTTTATCTGATGATAGACTTGTTTAAAATTTTATCTGCTATTTGGATGTAAAAGTCAAAGTATCATAATTTTTATTCATTTATCTAGTTTCTGTTTGTAGCTATCATTCATATGCACTTGAATAGTACAATCAATTACCGGAATTGGTCTAAACAAAGCTTTCTTGCTCATTTCTAATAAAAATATCATCCTCGTCTTCATCTATACTATTATTATAAATGTGAACGTTTAGATAGATGAATGGTTGGATGAATGTATGACGTTAGCCCATCACGTCAGCTGAACGAAATTAAATAAAATTCAGCACATAGATAGATTATAGTCTAGAATTGAACATAGGCTACTATTTATTCCAATTAATTGAGTGAATATTTTTTTATTAATTAAAAACTAACTTTCTCGTCAAAAATCTTCATTTCCCCACCGTCAATTGAAAAAAATTTCAGTTTGTTTCTTTTTTCTGCTCTAATATAGTTAGGCTTAACATGTTTTCGACCAGTTATTTCAAACAATTTCTTAATCTTTGGCACAATTAAAATTAAACATTGCTAATTAATTGATCTTCCGAATTCAGTCTGGAGTACTTTTGAATTAAAATAAAATATAATAAAGGATATTGAAAATTTCTAATCTGTATTCCGTTAAAGTTACTGACACCTATGCCATACCCTCTGAAGCTACTGCAGTCTTTCTTCTGTTTTAAAGCAGTACACGAGAACAACAACGACTATTGTAATTATTTGATAAAAAGTAACTGAAATAATTTTTTTGATAACATAAGTAGGAATTGATTTTAAAAAAATTGTTTTTTATTCTATTTTACTTGTTAAGTAGTTTTTTCCCCACTTAACTTTTTTAATAAGTTTTACATTTAATAAGCTTTCTCGTATATCTTTCAATGATTCACGTTTCTTGATTATATCATATCAGACTGTTTTCAACAACACCATATTGATACGCTTTGATAAAATTTTAAATTTCATCAGACCGTCAGTTCTCCCACATACACACCAAAATTTCCACGAAGTAGCGGGTAACGTATTCTGAACGGCTTTTTTTCAAAAATTAATAGCCCATACAATTGGAGTAAAGAAAATATAGCAAGATGTCGTTCCTCCAATTCAATCGTTTTTTTTTCACTTACAAACTGAAACAATTCCAAAAATATGTGTTTTCGGTCTCGAGTATTTCAGAACGTGAAGATACGTCAAAATTCAGAAATGGAATTTTTGAACGATTGCATTTATATACGAGAAAGTAAAATTGCCTGGTGTTTAAAATTCGTTCATTCGTCAACATTGCATTGATCGAAATTTGTACATGGAGATTTCAAAACTTACTTTTTCTTGGTAGTATTCTAGTTCGAAAAAGCAATAATACTTTTTACAAGTACTTACTTGTATGCTTTGGCCTTCCTTTAACTCTATGATTTCATCTGATCCCAACTGTACTTCTACAGTGCCCTTCATAACTTCGAGGGTTGTGTTTTCGTGGTTCTCACTGACATAGTTTAGCAAATGAAAACCTGTTAAGAAGAAATAATAATAATAAAGATTAAAAGGAAATCTGCTATGCTTATTTCAATGTGTCATGTTAGAAAATAATTTCTTGAATGGCCAAGCACCTCGTGCTCGAATAAATTAAATTATAATTTTATTCATTTCAATTGTTTCATTGAATGAGTCACTTTAGTATCGCAAACGATCCCAAAAACTTTGTCTTGCATTTGTTGTTAAAAAAAATATCACATTTCCTGTTTATTTCATTTCATATAGCCACGTGCTCAAAATGACATTTTTCTAGGTTTTACTTACTGCAGTCACTAACTTATTTTTTTAAAATCAGAACTTTTGTAAATGCAATGGCAGCACGTTATTAAAAGCTGATTTTTTTTGTGATGCTCGTGCTGATAATAAAATTTTTATTTTTCGGATGTGGATTTTTGTTGACGCCAAAAACCATCCCAAAAACAGCATTATGTTCTGACATGATAATAACATTTCATGCAGTTTTCTATTTATTTTTAAAAATCTATCGAATGCATTCAGTCAAATTTTTCAATAGAACGATATTAAAAAAATTAAACTAACAACAAAATACATCCATTCAGAAGAGGGAGGGGAATAATAATAAAAACGTATAATATCTCAAAAGCAAGTCAACAATGTTGGTTTTACATCTTTCATGATATTATTGATTAAGATAGGCTTTTTGGGTGGCTTTTAGATTAATTAATTTTAATATTTTTTCACTCTTAATAACAAGCATGTGGTGCAAAAAGAAATTTTAATGTAATTAATTGTGTTCATGAGATCAATAATTGGTAACTTCTCTTTTTCCTTTAAAAAATCAAATTATTACATCCCTTTGGGGCAGGGATAGCCTAGTTGGTAGAGCGTTGAGTTCTTATTCCTTAAGTTGCGAGTTCGAACACCTCCGGTCGAAGACTCCTCGTGTGTGTAATGGTTGGCGCACGTTAAATCTGTCGTAGCCGCCAAGTCCTCCAAGTCGAGAGTAATAACACTGGAGGTACTGGGTCAGAAGCGATCGTTCTCTGCTCCAAATCTAAATTACGATCTGTGGATGAATGAATGAAATACGCCCCGTATAAAGGGTTTGTGGCGTGTGTAAACTTGAAGTCAAACTTCTGCCCTCGTGTGCTGAGGGTTTCATATCCTCAGAAACTACCTCCTCCTAGGCGGCACATCATAATTGGGGATGAGATGCTTCCGGTATGGTGGTTGGATGTCGCCAACCCGGTGGGTATATTAATTGGTGGGGGTTAGAATCCTCCCATCAATGACGAGACGTACTTCCTTCGGGGAGGGTTGTAGCGTGGCAGGTGATGGTAATTTGGGACTCAATTACTGTTTCTGCTAATTGCTGTTGTGGCGGCCCGGTCATTCAGTGCTGATGGTTAATGCATGTGGCTTCGCGGCGGATCGGAGAGTCTGTTTTATGACTTACCCTCAGAAGCTACTGCAACCCTCCTTTCGTTGTAAAGTGGAACACGACAGCAAAAACTTTACGTCTTTGCTGAAAAAATAGATTTACATATGTTTTTAATGAACGAAGACGGATCTTGATGATTAATTGTCGACTAGCCAACAAATTGGCGAATTTTCAGGCAAATATGAAGATTCAGAAAAATACGAAAACTGTGCGGTACATGCATAAGGAGCCGAGATCTGGATTTTTTGTCTAGAAAATTCAATGTCTTTTTTAAAGATTCTAGCAGTGAAGGTACTTATATGAGCCCAAACTTTCTTCTTAGAATACTAATTGCGGAGTGTGATCTGAAGTTGCATTCCAAGTGCTGTTTTTTTGTACGCTTTTGTTGTGAAATGCCGTTCTCATCTTCAAGAAAGACTGAAAATAGCATTCCAAAACATCCGTCATAGCAAACGTATTCATAAATAAAATTACAATCAGTTAAAAATAAACCGAAAGAGATGAAGTGATTAAATAAAAAAAAACTTTAAAAGTGGAAATAATGCCAATAATTATTTTGCTCGATTTAATAAAGCTTTATTGAAAACTTACCGGGGAAATCTGTGATGAATACTACATCTACGTCTTCTGATTGGTTAAAAATTCTTTCCTCCATATCCACTAGATTTTGTCTCCAATCAGTGAGTTCTGTTTGTAGTGGCAGTACCCATGTGACTTCCTCAAAAGGTGACCAATCTGCAGTAAGAATGTCTACAGAGGGATCGTACATCCTACAAATACAAATATTAGGTATAATAAATCTGAAGTATAACAAAAGCTTTGATACCGGAAATGTAGTTAGCTAAAAATAACGAACAAGTTAATTAAAATATTTTATGATTATTCTACAATTGGATATTATGATAATGTAAGTCTAATCAAAACCAAATTCATATTTCTACTCTAAGAGACATGAACAGGTGTAGAAAAATATGCATTTTGGGTCCTTAATTACATTTACAATTTTTTGCCTAACAGAGACTGGGAATATATTAAAAAACAAAGCAATTTTTTAATTTAAAACAGAAACGATCATAAGAATTTTTGTTACTCTTAACTAGATAACTACTATTGCAATACGCCAATTGCAATTTAACTTGATAAAAATCGCAGAACAATTCTATATTCTGTAAACATACAACGATGAACCTTATGCAAACTGTTGCAAAATGGCTCGTTTTCCATATTTACAGAATATGACTACGGTTTAACAGAAGCTGGTATTTATAGCCCCTATGTCTCATATTACAATAAATGGAATTTAAAAAAAAATAATTGGAATTGGTAAGGGGAACAAACTAAATCTAAATTCCAACTTTTATTTCTATCAATCAGTTCTTTGCACTTCTAAAAGAAGTGCAAAAGGGGTGTTTTATATGACATCTATAGTGTTGACGATTTTATTCTCTTCCTCTTTTTAAACCTTTTTTCATTTCTAGTTTTATTCCATCTATATGGTTTTTAATTCACTTTGTGAATAAAATTACAATTATATTCTGAGTCGCCTTAAGTTTTGGCAAAATTTATCCCACAAAGAGATTTTTTGCCAAAATAATACCTACATTTTAAATGTACATCTAAATAATAAGTAAAAGAATAGTAGGTACCTCGCCAGTCTGAATTAGGCAAACATGCTTTAAATTTGAATCTATACTACTATAAATGTGAAAGTTTGGATGGATGCAGTTAGTCAATCACCTAGAACAGCTGAACGAAATTGGATGAAATTTAGCACAGAGATAGATTATAGTCTACAGAAGAACATAGGCTAATATTTATTCCGGTTAATTGAGTAGTCAATTTTTTTATTAATTAAAAACTAACTTTCACGCCAAAAATCTTCGCCGCCACTAAATGAGAGACTTCGATTTGCTTTGTTTCGTTTTTTTCACACTCGAATGGGGATAGGCTTGGCATATTTCCGTCCAATTATTTCAAACGATTCAGATTATTTTCTTAGTGTTTATGCAATTGAAACCAAATATTTTTAATTAATCGATCTTTCGGATTAATTATGAGGTACTATTGAATAAAAATAAAACATAATAATGGAAATTAAGATTTTCTATTTCTGCGTAGCGTTGTCCCAACTCATGTGGAAAATTCACTCATTGCGTTGTCTCAATTGGCGCTGAAATACAAGCATGCGCATTACTGTTTTGTTTTATTTCAGGAAATTATTTATTCTAACGAAAGGATTATTTTAATAAAAATAATTATATATTCTAATGAACGTATTATTTTAATAAAAATTATTTATTCTCTTAAAGGAGCAATTATTTTATTCTGTTTAAAATCGTCTGCTTACGAATTTCATCAGAACAGAAAATAAAAAAAATAAAAAATCAGAAAACATCTGCCTCGAGCTTTTTGAATCGTTTGTTTTTATTTAACCGTTTTTTATTTAACATCATCTTACCGTTCAAATCAAATTTTTTGTAGTTTGTTTTCGTGGATTTCCCGGCAGAAAGACGTTTTCATCACTGAAAAGTTCAACTGTTTTTATAACGAAAATTTCTTAAATCGTTTCATGCTGATAAGAAAAATTTGTCGAACCGAGTAAGTGTATTTATTCTTTCTAATTTCTACTTAAGAAAAGCATCCGTCTGTAGTAGTGAAGCTATTAAGAACAGATGTATTCATTTTTTTTCTTACGCTGTTCTTGTGTTAATATAATTCGATCTTACATGTTCCTTTCTCTTGATCCCCCCCCCTTGCTGTACGTATTCCTTTTGCTTTCATTATTTTCGAATAAATTTTTTTAGTGCATGCCATATTACTGTATTTATTGATTTTTTTTCTCTGTGTCCATTTATTTGCTGCAACGTTCATCGAAACCTTATGATTGGAAATGCTATTACTGCCGTTCGTGCCACATTCGCCCATTTCGCTAAAATTTGGTGACAAACTATTTTTTTTGGCGAAAATGAATGTATATTGAAGCCATTCCATTGTGTGTTTTTATAATTAAATTGTATTTGTGTGAGTTATTTATTTTTCATATATGCTTATAGTGGTATATTTCCATTAGCAAATAATGTAGAATTTCGTTCGGCAAACGGTAAAGTACCATTATAGTTTTAAGTACATAGTTTAAAAGTAGTTTCCTCCCCAGCCCCACGCTAATGAGGTTAGACGTAACAATGTTTTCAACCGGTTATTTTAAATGATTCTTTTTATTTTCGTAATGTATGATAAATTTAAAATTAAACATCGTTAAGTAATAGATCTTTCGATTCCTTCAGAAGTGCTTTTGAATAAAAATAAAACCAATTAATTGAAATTGAAATCTGTATTGCGTCACCCCAACTGGTGCTTAAAATTCACGTCTTTGCATTGCTCCAATTGATGTTGAAAATTTATGCATGCATACGGTTTTGATAACATTTTAGATTGCCAGTTCTCGCATATACTCATCAGAATTTCCACGCGTACGAAGTCGAGGGTAAGAGCTAGTGAATATATAAAAATAACACACAGTTAAATTGAAAACTCGATTATCTCAAATTAAAAACTTCGGTTTTGTTCTGTTCTTTATCTCACCAATTCAATCAATATTTCTTTTTTTACTTTTTATTTTCTGTTGATAAAAAGTTGTGATTTTGTTTTCAAGTATAAAGTCGAAAGTTGAAAAAAATTTGTCATATTCTGATTTTGAGAAGCGCTTTTTGAGTTTAGACGTAGACATATTTTTTGTTGCAAGCATTTCGTAAAAGTTTATAAACAATATAGTACGTCTCAAAACTATATGGACAATAGAGTTTTTTTTCAAATAATATTTCAAGAAAGGAAACAATAATCAAGAATACTTATTATACAACTGAATCCAAAGCGATTTTATTTATACGAATTCGAACAAAAGAAGATTAAAATGAAACCTGCCATGAATATTTCAATGTATCATGTCAGAACATAATCTCTTGAGCGGCCAAGCACCACGTGCTCGTGCAAGTTAAATTATACTTTTATTCATTTTAATGGTTTCATTGAGTGAGTCACTTTAGTATGGCAAACGATATAAAAAAAAACTTTGCCTCGCATTTATTGTTTAAAAAATATCACATTTCTTATTTATTTCATTTCACATAACGTGCTCAAAATTAAATTTTTCTAGGTTTATTTGCTGGAGTCATTAACTTATTTTTTAAAATCAGAGCTATTGTAAATACGATGACATTACGTTATTAGAAGCTGATTTTTTCAATTACTCGTGCAAATAATAAAGTTTTTATTTATCGCCTACAAGTTTTTGTTGACATAAAATTTATTATGTTCTGACAGGATAAAAAAATAATAAGGATACGGAACCCTAAGGAAGTTTAAAGCAACAAAAAAAAATGAAGTATAAATTTATAACAAAATTGTGTAAAAAATAAATAGAAAAATAGGTTGTCCTAAAATCATGTGGATTTTCCGAATATTTTCTATTTAAATTCAAATTTTTGATCCATAGATTTGAATAATCCTATTAGAAAAGTCTTTTGAGAAAGAGTTTGGAGAAAGTGCTGCTGTAAAGAGTACGAACTATGCTATAACTGTTGCTTTAGTTCTGGATAGTTTAAAACTGACATCCATGGGTACACACATCTCGTACAAGTACCACCTTTTACAAAAGTTTTCTCTAGAATTCAAATCTGGATTGTTGGCTTGCCAATCTGATTCCACGTTATTGAGAGGTGTGTGTAAGTCGGTGCAATACCCTGTCAAAATTTCCAGTTTTGTCTCCCAAGATGTTTTTAGTTGGGAGTAAATTGCCTCTGATTGGTACTTCGTTATTTCTATTTGTTGTTTCAACAAATTGCCTACTCGTATAGTTTTGAGACTCACTGCAATATCAATTACCTCTGCGTGAATCTTCGGTTGAGACTGAGCCAAACGTCGATGTATAGCTCGATGTTCTTCAGGTTGTGCATCTCGGCCATCCTCTCCTGGATGCAGTGCGCAAATTGCTTGACCATATCTGCATGATGCGTCCAACGATGACTGCGAGACCAGGCCTGTAGAGGAAGAAAATTTTTGAAAACTTGGGATACATGGTGCTTTCTATTATACAAGAGGAATTGACAAAATGGCACTGAAAACTTAATTCACCGGATAATGTATCTTTAAGGTACGCCAACTTTGGTAACCCTGCTAAAATCAGTTAACAACCCTTTTTATGGAGTTGGAACGTGGAGGGAAAAAGGGTTGAGTGAGGAGAGAAATTAACCAGATATTCGATGACAGATGGATTACAGAACGGAGGAATTTGAAGAGGCTAATTCTGAGGGTGAGGACGAGGCATTCCGGGACCAAAGAACGAAGAAGGAGGATGTCAGTTGGAATCGGAGTCGAAAAGGAGAAAGCGAGAAAGTTGAGATAAATCTGAGTCTAAGACTGACCAAATAGATAGATGATGGAATAGTATTGTGTTCTTTTCGTATTTTTGTTTTCTGTGTGTGCTGTGTCCCGTTTCTACATGTTTATAAAATTTTGGAACTAAAATTGGATGTGATCACTGTCTCTACCGCCCACATAAAAGAAATCCTACTTCTTACGGTTTTAGAGGATATTAGAGTTAAAAATAGTTGCTTCATTTGAAGCTTAATCATATTGTCAGTTGGAGAATTTTCTGCTTTATAACTACAATTTCAATAGAATAATTTTTGAGCCACTGTAAGCAAATACGTAGTAGTAGTAAATAACCAAAAAATGTAGATAACAATAAACAAATAACAAAGATAACTAACATGCATGTTGGATACTCTGTCCCTTAAATCGGAGACCTTTAGAAATAAGTTTCTTTATCGGTAAGATAGAACATACTGCTTCTAAATTTACGTTTTAAATATAATTTTTTTCTGAAAAACTATTTAAAAGTTAATTACGCAGGCTTTCTGGCACAGAGGTAGCACGTCTTTCTCGTGTTTCTGGAAGTCCCGGTTCGGGCATAGTTGTTCTCTCTGTGTGCTATCTGTGAGATGTGAGAATGTGCCCCCCTATAAAAAGGGGCTGTGCAAGCAAATGTGGTGAGTGTGCAGCCAAGTCGTACTCCTGGCCCTAGTTGGAGGTACTTCAAAAACAAGAGACGGTCCTTTTGACTTAAATCTGCGGCTGGGGGGGGGGGGGGGGCTTGTCCATAGACAAGTGCCATAATTACAATAAAGGTAGTCATTTAATAAATTATGATTAATGTTTTAGTATTAATTTTTTTCGAAAAATTCTAAATTGTTTTTTTTTAAATTTTTACATAATCTACTAATGAACCATTACTAATGAATTTATTATGAATATATCGTTTTGTGATAAAAGTTTCGTGATTTAAGTTATATTGTTTAGTGAAACTAAATTTAAATAATCTTTTTTTCACCGAATAAGTAATGATTAAATATATCCTTTAAAATGAGAATACTGACATGTTATATTAACTTTTATCTGTCAATAATTTCTTTACAAATCTTGATATCCTTTTTCAAACGAATAATTAGAATTTAATTCGAAATAAATTCAGTAAAGTATTCTGAAATTATTTCGAAAAAATTGAAAAATTAGAATTTAAAATTTTTTTATTCTAGATAAGTTAATACATTTAAAAATTATTTTAATCCAATATTTATATAAATTTTGGTCACTTTTAAGATTTGATTATTGGCATAATTTGAAAATACGTATTTTCTTGCCTATAAAATGATAATATTTAATTAAATATTTGCCTTTTTTGAATCATTATTCACTATTTAATTTCTAAACGATTAAACCAAATTACTTTTTTCGTTATTTTATTCAAGCGATCCAACAATATTTACATCCTATTTCAGAATTTTCTGAGAAATGTCTAAATAAGTTTTTTTTTATTACAGAAATAAAACTTGCAGACATTGGTCTTAAAAAAAACAAAAATAAATAAATAAAAAGCATAATTTATTTGTTGTCGCTCTTTAACTTTTTTACCTCTTTATGGCCGACAGAGAAGTTTTTATTCCCTAACAGACAACGTTTCAGTTCACGCTTCAACTTACATGCATAAAAATAAATCGTTTGGAATTCTGTCGTTAAAAACATCCGCATTTCAATTTCATGTTTTTTCATTCTTTTTGTATGAATTGCTATTATTAATACTTATATTAAATTCAAAAATGTTATCTTGGATCATGAATATTTATTTATGTCCATAGACCAGAATTCTCTATTCGGAAACACTTTTTTATGTCGTAATATAATTGAAATAATACAATGATACTAAAATTAAAGTGTTTTAATATTTTTTTTTAAATTTTAATTAAAAAATACTTAATTTTTTACTTTTAACTAAGTTTTTTTAAATACTTACCTCAGGATCTAGATGAAAGTGATGTCCAGTATTTTTGTCCACTACTGTGATAGTGGTGTGCACATATCTCCAGTTGTGGACCATCATGTCCCAAGAATATCCGTACAATCCTTGAGTCCACGTGTTGTATCCTTTCGTGAAGGAGTGGGAATAGGGCAAAAAGCCCTGTAAACAGAAATAGGCACAAAACAACACGGCAGTCACCTTGTGACGAAATCTTGCATTGGTCAAAGGGAGAGTTTTAGCTGATGTGGCACATTCTTTTTCGGGTGAGCCGGCCTGTCAAAGAAAAATATGAAAAAGAGACAGTGATTTATAAAAATTATGCATTAATTATTTTAAAAAATTTAGACAAGGAAAGAAAGAAAAATACATTTTAATGTCTAATTATTATTAATGGTATCAAATTAGTATTTTATAAGAAAGTAATGTTTTAAAATCGTTGTTATGTATTATTAAAAGAGCATTTTAGTTATTTTCATGATTAGATCATTAATTTAAAATAAGTAGGAGATCTTTTATCCAAAAACTTTCTAACAAAATGTCTAACGAAGATGTTATATCAGAAAATATCTTGTATGATATTGGTTTACAATAGTCACGAAATATTAATTTTCGGCGTGGATTTAGCATTTTTCCTGAGAATTATTTGTCGTTTGAATCCCTCTAATCTATATTTTAGATGCGTTTTCTCTAAGCAATTGGAACAAATTTTTTTTAAAAAATTACACTTGTAGTCTTAAGATCCCAACCAAATTTAATGTATTCAACTCATAGCGTTTAGGAGTTATTGTATTTATATAATTCGGAAAGTACAAACCGATAGACAATTAAGTACTTACCGTGTTAACTTATATTCAAATCACCGGACAGACAGAATTTCTTTAAACTGATTTTGACCAAAATATAATAGAAATCTACAAATTCGTTGTAAAGATCGCATACCAAATTTCATTTGTTTAGCTCAAAATATATTTGAGTTATCTTTATTATAGGCACACGAATAGACATTTTCCAACAGTGTTGGGGGAATTGAAGGTCACAATATAAACTCGCGATGCTAGGGCCAGTAGCCGAGTAACATAACCACAATACCAAAAGTATACTTCAATATCGTAGATGTTATCTTGCTTATGATTATTATTATCTTGCCAGTGCTCCCTCATCAGTGAGTCGGCGGAGAGATGAACGATTTTTAAAGTGTCAAGAGTTATGACTAGTGTGTGAGTGCGTTGATGCGTCAAGTGAGTTTGACGGCTTTGTTTTGCTTTCTGCGTTAAATTAATCTGATGGCTTTGTTTGCTTGCTGCGCCAAGGGCATCTGACGGCTTTTGGCCAAGACAGTTGCATGAGATTGTGTTGTCAAGGTCACCAATGTGGCAATTGAAGGTCGCGATACGAACCCGAGAAGCTAGAGCCGGTAACCGAGTAACAAAACCTCAATACCAAAAGTATATTTCAGTATCGTAGATGTTGTCTGGCTAATGAAGCTAGCTCCACAGTGTATTATTCGAACTCAAAGATATTTAAAGTGTGAGGATTCGTCAAAATCTTGAGTTCAAATTTTTTGACGATTACTTATTTTCTCTTTACTACGTATGCAAGAAAATAAAAATTATTAAAAAACAAAACAAATAAACATAATGAATAGAACGAACATATTACAACTTGTTAAAAAATCATTTGTTGGTCCGGATTTATTTAAAAAATCTATTGTGCAGAGATATATTAGAGGCCAAAACTGCGGAATCTTTGGGGGAAGAATGCAGATTTTAGATTTAATAGATCGCAAATGTAATTTTATTAAGATAAATATATTCAAGTTATGTATCATTTTTAAAGACAATCAAAAATTTAGCAGATTAATTTTAATAACAGATATTTCTATTAGAATAGAATGAGAAAGGAGAAATATATGATTAATGATGTTGCTGCAGAAATTCAAACTTGTAGATGTTAATAATTCAATAACATATTTAACATAAGTTATGTCCTTGCAAAGTAGTCCTATGTAATTCACTAATACTTTGAGTTCCGCAGCTGTTATAATATGATATCCTGCTTGAATTATTTTTGTAAATAATTGAAATTTATTGTTGTTGTCGTTTCTTTTGACACTTGAAAGCTCGCTGGCGCACTAAGTGATTTTAAGTCAAGGGTTGTTTCAAGTAGCGCCAACTAGGGCCAAAAGTACGTCTTAATTACTCACTCATCACATTCGCTTGCACTGCTCCTTTTTTGCAGGGGGGGGGGGACATTCAGTCACCTTACAGATAGAACGCAGAAGAACCTCCTGGACATAACTGATGCACCCAGATAGCGGGGAAGATGCTCTACCACTATGCCAGGACGCCGGCTGCAATTTATTACTGGATTGCTTTTGTGTAACAAGTTTCTTAAGCTGGTTTATAGACTTTCAATTAAGGTTTTCGGTTAAGGTTTGGGTTATTTTTAGATTATTCTAACGAGGAAATATGATTGTATTGAAGCCACTTCTTACACACAGTAACAGTGTAACATTGAGCTGAATTCCTTTATTTATTCCTCCAAGGAAACTACGGGCCGAGGTGGCAAGATGTGGGCTCGTGAGACGTAGGTTTTTCCAGTTCGAGACCTCATTCTGTTGAAGAACCGTCGTATAATGGGGTCAGTTGCACGTTAAATCTGTCATGACCAAACGTCCTCCCACTGGTGTGGAGAGGGGAGTACAAGCTCATGCGTGTACAAGCTCAAGCTGATCGTGACTCAAAATTACGAGGTTAGTCCCAAAATAGCCCTAGAATTTATTGCTTTACAACGGGACATTAGTATAACTAAACTGAATTCCAAGCAAAGCACTGCCTGAGAAAACAACAGTTTACGAAAGAGTAATTGAAAATAATCCATATCGTTTTAGAATTCAGTAAAATTCATAGCACCTGTTTTTCCGTTACTACTTCCTGTTCGGTGTAAATGCAGCCTTCACTTCTTCCGGGTGCAGAATCGTATATGGTCAGTTCACGCAGCTTGGGTAGTTTAATCAAGACTTTCTTAGGCCAGTCGGAAGCACAAAATATTGGCATGACTGCTATCATCACATATGGAAACATGCCTAGAATGAAATATAGGAGATTATAAGACTATTAAACATATAGCGCAGGAATTTGTTATTTCTCATTAATTACCAATTATTTCTTAATGAGTTTATTAATTTGGCAATTTGACAGTTGGATTGAAAAATTAATGTCTCAATTTGTTCGTTCATTTTAATCTAATGTGAGATATCATTTATTGTAATTAGATCTTAGCCCATGTTCATTACAACTATACCCTCTCTGCTTTTTTTCTCTACTCGTAAATTTAAAAATTTTCATGTTCTTATTTTGTTGCCTTTATATAATTTTATATTTCATAATCCTAGAGAAATATAAGACGATATTTGACGTTTATAGCATCAAATCTCTTAAGAAATCTGTTCTGTTTAGAAATTGTGTTGATCATCCAGAATTATATGTATTCTTCAAAGTATGAAAATGATTCCATGACATATTGAATAAAAATTAATGCCTTGTTTTCACTCGGCCCGTTATAATCCGGCAAGTAGATAGCGCATGCGCAGAAAGGCTTAAAAATACTGTTCGATGGATGACAAGTACTTGTCCCGATAAGACAACTAAAAGCCGCTGTATTGTATTTTTTTTACTGCGCATGCGTTTGTAGAATTTGACGGTATTTTTTGGCGAGAAGAAATTGATTAATTATCATAGATTAATTCGGCATTTTTAGTTCCTTACTATTTTTGACAGTGATTCTTTTCATTTTATTTGCCTCTTCTTTTGTATAGTTTTCCAAATTTAGATAAGTTGACCTTACTATTTATTTTACCATCCGACTTCATGTATCCCTCATTTTAATACTATACGCAGTGAAAAAGAAAAATTCAGTGACCCCAAAATGACAACTTATAGCCAAGCATGCAATGTCTGATTCTATCTTATGAGGTTGCGGCAAACATAATCAGTCTCTTTCTGCGCATGCGCTGCCTGCTTGCCGGTTTGTAACTGTCCGAGTGTAAACCAGGAATTAATTCATGTAATAAAAAATCTTACTGTGTTACTTCCACTGAATGTTACCTAATAATTTTTTTAAAATTATTCCATGCAGACTATAGCCAAAATTTATTCCACTTAAGAAAAGAAATCACTTTGTTGCTTCCATAGAATTTTACCAAATATGCATTATTTGTTAAATCTGTTAAAATGATTCCACACAGATTAAAGTCAAAAATTAAAGAGTGAAATAAAATTAACTGCTTTACTAAAACTAAAATGATAAGAAAATTGCTTAGATTAAAATGACAGGACATTATAAAATACTATTCAGGCAATGATGTCAGATTCAATAGGAATTTTTAAAATCCTGTTAAACCAAGGGATAGAAATTAAATATAAATCATCAGTTCTTAAGGTTTATGATTGTTAACAAATAAATATTTCCTTGAACTGAAACGAATTCAGGAAAGAAAAAGAACTTACCAATAGCGAACATTCTTGAGTTCATGAGATTAAACATACCACAGAACAGGAAGGCATAAGGTCGGCTGAACTCCATTAGCATGAAAAATCCCACCGTCAAGTCTAGCAGGAAGCCTCCCAAATGTACCACAAAGTATGTTATTTGATCATTTGACAGAAATATCCTGTAAGGATAATAATATATAGTAATTTGAATTTCAGTTTATTCAATACGCATAAAAACAATTGCAAAAATTATTAAATTATCGTTTCATATATTGTCTATGACATTTAGTTAAGATTTCATATTCAGCTAGCCACCTTTGGTAACCAGCTTTTTAATCCAGAAAATTGAAATTTGAAGCTGTTAAATTTTTAATATGAAATACATTGTTTCAAAAAATCCACCTTGTTATTTAACTGAAAAATATGAGCAAAATTAAATCCAATTTCCACAAATTCCAATGAATGTAAATTAAAAAGGGCATATACTCTGAAACACCTACCTTAGTACATTCTTAAAATTACTACCTTGCCTACCTTAGTATCTACTTTGATATACCTACCTAGAGTACATACAGTTTATCTTAGAATTAATATTCCTCTCCGATTTTTTTAAAATATTGACTTAAGCAAAAGCAAACAATGGTAAGTTTTGATGAATTTTGTTTTAGTTTCTTACGGTAAATGCTGTAGACAAGTTCGCTGAGGTACTCAGCGATTTAAGCCTAACAGCGTCTCTTGTTTCGCTTGCACAGCCCCTTTTTACAGGGGGACACATTCACACGCCTTACAGATTGAACACAGAAGAGCAACCATGCCTGAACTGGGACGACCAGATCACAGGTCGACAGGTAGCATAGGGAAGACACGCTACCCCTACGCTAGGATGCTTGCGTTTTGATGAAATCTTCAATTTCTTCATAACATTTAAAACAATGTTTCAGAATGTGTATCAAATTACATTTAAAAGAAACCTTCTCAAATAAAAAAAATGGTAGAAAAATGAAATTGAAGCTATTAAAAATTAATTTTTTAACTTTAAAATATAGCAAAAATTATATTTTTATGATAACAGTATAAAAAGGTATGAAAATAACTTTTCATAAACAAAATTATGGTGATGTATCCAACAACGGTTAAGTCTAACGTAGCGCTTAATTAAATTTTTAGGTCAACCCCTATTTCTGCCATCCCTTTTATTCCGACCAGTGGGTTTCAGTGATTCTCTTCCGAGCATTTGTAGCTGTATTTTGTAGCTCCATTAATTAGTTACACGAAGCATTGATTTGCAGTTGTAAAATCGCTCAAAGAAGCAGTTTGAAATGTTCATACGACATAATGTCTACAATTGACATTTGCCATTCGACAATAAATAATCTGTGACACTTATGTTAGTGCTTTTTTTAGTATATGGATTTTTAAAGGTTTGTCTTTCATCTGTTGGCAAAAAAAAGGATTAACATATTTTAATGAATTTTGTGTAAATTAGATGTATATTTCTGAATTACTGTGTAAATATTTGAAAATAGTTTAATTGTATAAAATTAATCGAAATGGAATCGCACGTCAGCCAGAAAAGACCGTTCTAAAGGGATTTACAACAGAAGGTCGCCATATTTGAAGATATAGATATAGGTCGATATAGATGCGTTAATTTCATAATGAGGACGCTAACGATTTTTACTACATCCTAAAATGTAGGTGAAGCTAAGAAATAAATATTTGTTGTTAGAGAATAAGCGAGAAGTTTCTAGACCCGTCCGGAATGAACACGCCCTTTCTGCGTTTGCCCCGCCCAATTCAGTGGGCCGCTATTTAAGACTCACCTTAAAGGCGGGCAGTTCAGAGAAACCGTCTTTTCTCTTGGTGCCGTGCGGATCTACGGATTCGCTGTTTTTTGAAATTAGAGGATTAAGTAGAGTTAATTTGTTGCGAATTTTTGTAGCTTGAGTTGCGAATATTTAAAACACATTTTCATAAACAATAAAGTCTTCTTCTTCTTATCGCTCTTGTGTGACGGCTTTGGCGAGCACAGGTAAGGTGCAGAGCTTTGTGTCGCTGAGTCACCAATGGTACATGAATTGGTTTGCGGCTGCGAAAGCCCATATCAATTAGATTTACGTTGCATAATGCGTACACTGACACTTGATGATGGGCCTGCATTCAAATCTGCAGCCATCTGATGAAATATTGAACGTCTATCTCCGGTAACGATTCAGGTTACGATAATCTCTTTCTATCAAGGTCTTTTTCAAACCTTACCGCTGTCGAAGATTTGAAGTTTTATCGGTACATGCTGTATTTGCGGTACACCCTAGAAATGGTCGGAAGAGAAAATCAAAATTTCATCTCTACTTCAAGAATGCTGTGCTCCCTCTCTCGTGCTCCGTCGATTAGTCACCATTAAAAATCGCTTAGATCTTGATAACCAGCCAGAACCAGGGAAAATGGATTTAATAGCCTCCTCAGTCACCTGTTGTCTTATATGCGCACTGTTAACTGCATCGTATTATGCTGATTGGTTGAACACCTCCATTATTTTCATACTACCTGCTATACCAGTTTTTCTGGCTCTTCAGTGTAGAAGAAACGAACATTTTCGTCTATTATTTTCGATTTTATGAAATTCATGCATAATTTAGTACTGATTATTATTATTTATAAAGACGGTTAGATGTAAATATATGAAATTCTTTGCAACAGTGTCGCTTTTTCTAAACGTTTCTTTTGCAAATAAAATCCGATATTTTGAAATTAAAATCAAAAGATTTTCCCTTTTACAGAAACATCGAAATTAAATTTTTATTTTATATGATAGTTGCTATTAAAATTTTTACTATCTTTTCAAAGAGTACACAGAACGGAACTAAGTTGAATATGAAGTAAAATTTTATTGACTTATACTTCTTGGGAAATAAGGCTTTCCTCATAAACTTTTAGATAGGCACGGAATAAATGCTGCAGCTGTTTCACAGTAAATAAACCACCTCAGAATGCGTTGCCTAAATTGTCATTAAACAGTTCCGTACATTAAGACGATAAGCAAATCTTTTTCGTGACGACAAATGTTTTTAATCCTGTCAAGAAACAAATGTTACTCATTCGTATTATATAAAAGACGTATTTGGCGATCAGTTGTTTCGCCAAGGATATTGAATATCTTTAATTTCAGTTAAATAGTTTAGATATAATTTCATATTCATCATGATGTGAAACTGAATGATTTTAAAATTATGTTATTTCGATTGTGTTGTAAATGCACCGCTTATTGTATACATGAAACTCTCTAATGGAAACCATGATGCCATGACGTCATGGAACTATTAAAATTGCAAATGTATAATTCATCAATATTATAAATTTCACAGTATTATGGCATAACTTTTTGATCTACTTTCTAAACTATATACTATTCAATGAAATCCTTTTTCTTTAACTTTCAATAATGGGAAAAAAATAACAGGATTAAATAGTGGATGAAAGAGATTTTAACTTGTAAGTAAAAATATAATTTACTGTAGGACATTAGGGAAAAATATTTTTAAAAATTGTACTACGTAATTGGAATCATAATTTATTTTTAAATTTTGAAACTGTGTTCAATTTTTTTTGTGTGTGATAATATCTTTGGAAAAAATGGCGGAAAATACAAAGATTTAGCTTAAAATTACTTGAAATGTTTTTTCCCCTCCGAGAAGCAAATTCTTACCCTCCAAATATACCAAATTTGGCAGCTGTAGGCCAAACGGCCTAGTCTATAGAACACATGCAAGGACCACTCACACACGCATACAATTAAAGCTTAAAAGTTAAGCTACTGTATGCTATACAGATAAATATAGCACTTTTTGATTCATTGTTTGATAACTGAATTACTTCAGGACAATGATATTATTTTAGGTTTACTGAGTTCACAACGTTATTGAATCTAGAGTCGAATGTTTATCATAAGATGCTTTTTTAATTCCTACTATTAGTTCTCTTTCTCTCTCACTCTCTTTATATATATATCTTGCTCAAATTTTCAATCGTTAATAAAATACATATTATTCATCCATTCAAGTTCGAATACATTTATTTAAACTCGTAGAAGATAACATTTGATGGTAATACAGTTTTATCAAATATTAATTCTTTAATTTTTTAATAATTAAATAAAAACTATCTTTCTCACCAAAAAGCTTCGTTTACCCATCGCCAAATAAGTAACGAATTCAATTTGTTTTTTCAGCACACGAATGAGGTGAAGCTTAACATGTTTTCGACCGATTATTTTAAACGATTCTGTTTATTTGCATAATGTTTGATACATTTAAAATTAAACATTGTTATTGAATTGATTTTTCCGATTCATTTTGAAGTACTTTCGATTTAATATAATACAGAATAAAGAAAATTAGAAATATATAGTCTGTATTGGGTTCCCCAACTGGTGTAGAAAAATCACGCATTTCGCTTTACCTGAAATGGCGGTTGAAAATTCAATGCAAGTATAATTTTTTGATCAATTATTTATAGTAATTGGAATTGTCAGGTTTGCTTCCCGTGATGTAATAAAACGAACTTAAAAATTCAACCTCTCTTCTCCATGATTTAGGCTAAGATTCTGCTATCTGCTGTCATCAAATAAATTAAATATGTTTTACATAATAAATATATTTAAATTCTGAAAAATTTGTAAAAAAGCAGAGGCTTGTAACTATATTTTATAACTGCGTGTAATGAGAGAACTGCAACTTTACCTGAATCCATCGAAAACCCAATGATATCCGAGTTTCTCCATGGAATATCCTCCAATCCAGTCTAAATTGGTTTTCTTTAAACCGGCGATGAAGTACACCAAGAATATCTGTAAAGTCAATCGGTATAAATTTAGATAAGTCTCCAGTATAAACTCCTCCAAGAAAATACTTAAATGTGACAATTCAATGAGGAAGGATTGTATTAACTCGTGCTTATAGCCTTGGGAATGTTGGGAATACTCTATACCAGGCAAAAGTTTCCTTCTTTGCAATTTAAATTTTTAATTGCTGCAATTTTCACTTTACGTTCATATGACAAATGTTCTTTCAAATTCTTCCTGAGAAATACTTATTTCTATGAAATCTATATGAATTCTACTTTCTTCCAATAAAAGTTTTGAACAAATAAAGAAATAAATGCATCAATTAAAATTCTCGTTTATGGATAAGAGTCTCGGTATTTTACAAAATTTATTAATAATTTATTATATATTTATAAATATAACTATAATGTAGGATGCTTTATCAGGTTTGATTAAAACATTAGAGAAGAGTTTCAAGATATTTTTTGGAAACAAATGTTCTGGAGTTCCTACACATAAAAATGTTCCCATATCAAAACTTTATTCAGGGATCTTTGGCTTTCAAAAGAAATCGATTTCTGTATATTGAATAAAGTTTCTATATATTGAATAAACATTGTGCACTTTTTTATGGCAAAGTAAAATAAGGACCATTAATATCTTTCATGAAAATGAATATAAATTAAATATAAAGAAAAGTTGTCACACCTATTCTTGCTGCAACAGAAAGTTTTTGAAAAGTGGGAGACTTTTATGAATAATCAGAAAAAATTTCCATTTAAGTACATGTCACTCTTAGCGTTTATTTTATGAATCCATTTCCTAATTTGGAGGGGATTTTTACATTTAATTTAGCCTGATTTTACATTTCCTTTAATGAGTATGACTCTTAAAATTAAATTTTTAAATGTGAACAAGAAATTCAGATTAATTCAAGACGTACAAAGAGTTCGAAAAAAAAATCCTGCAAATTGTATAAAATTTCTCGTGTAATATCCGTATATGCGGGTATTTTGATAGATATTTATTTATAGATTTTTCTAAAAAATTCTTTGATATTTAATGTATCTTTTAACTTTAAAAACGCTATATACATGCTCACTTTTAGTAAGAAATAATGAAAATTTTGTACTCTGCATTTCTATATAATGAAATTTCTATAGATCGAAATTTCCATACATTGAATTAATTTTTCTGAACTTTTTACAATTGTTACATAAGTTTTCGATTATATTCAAATTAAGAATTTTTGAAAAAATAATGTTAAATTATTCTTTATTCTTATAATCTTTACTTATTTAAGACGAAAACTGTCTTCATTTAGAGATCTCTTCATCGTGTTTGTTGTTTTACCTGAATACAAAATTACTTTCTGAAATTCTACCTTTTATTATTCAAAATTAATGATTCAACAGAAAATTGAAATGTAAAACTTAATCAGATAAAAGCCTTCATACTTGTCCTCTTATAAGCGCATAATTCCACAAGGGAACATGTTTGTTTCGGATTTGCGGATTCTTTTTCCCATCTAGAGACCTAAAACAGAAATGAAACACAGAAGAAAATGGTGTTATAATAGAATAAAACATATTGACAAAAAATTGTTTGAGTGTACATTTTACTTAAGCTTAACTTTAAATATATTTTTTTCTCACTTTTTCGGTTTAAAATTTCGGCAAAACACATTTTATAGTTTTCTCATTTATATGATTTTTGTCACAATTCCGATTCCTTTGTAACCATTTTAAGGGCAATATACTTGGTTTATATGATGCAAAGGATGAAAATTTCAGTTTAGTCTAAGACTCGTCATTTGAAAACTGAGTACTGCTGCTAAAATACTTATCAAAAAATTGCATTTCGTAAACCGCTACATTACATATAAATTTCCTTAAATTTTTAAATTTTAAAACTAGACATGAAACTCGTAGTTACGAAGCAATGCTATATTTATTTAAATACTTTAATATTTTTCAAAATTTTCCTGATTTTAATATTTTTTCAAATTGTGTAAATTCACGTTATTAACAACGAATGCCTCATCACCACCAAAAAGAAAGCAAAGTATTTCTTTTACTTAATAGCTATGTAGTAAAACTATGTTAAGAATCAATTTGTTTTTTTAATTTGTAGAAAGTTTTATTTGTACTGTGTTTTTCTGTAGTCAAAGAATATTCAAATCTGGCATAGAACAATTTGTATTTTTTTCCGAAATTTTTTGCTCAGCGAAAATTGTGAAAAAACTTTTCTTTGTAGATTTGAGCCATTTATTGAATTTTATAGGTAATAGTTAATAACAATTAATCTGTTTCTTTTTAAAAATTTCATTTACAAGGCATTTTAGAAAATTATCTTTTTATCGAAGAACGATATATATTAAAAAAATAAATTTATAATGACGTTAATGTGTTTCTGGTAAATCAGTAAAAAGCAAAATTTTTTTTAAAAAACCGTCTTTGAGAAAAAGTTGGGTAGAAAACGAAGAAACAAGAGTGATTTTTGGATGGAAGATGAATAATATTAATAATAATGATTATCAGCCGCCCGTGCTTCAAGCTGAGTCTGATAGAATCGTAGCACTAATGCCTCTAGATTTAAATTAGAAAAGGGTTGCTTTTTAGTCTTGAAATCATTCATAACTTGTTGACTTTCGTGAGTTACTAAGCGAAAATTCCCAACGTAGATTTGGGCCTTAGTCCAGTAGCTCATGAAATTATTCTAATAGCGTAATCATGAATAATAAGTGCTTTTTTATTCGTTTTCTGTCTTGTCTTCGGGTTTTAATTATTAATTTTTATATTTTTACTGATCTTCGCAATATCAGCTGGAAAATGTTGACACATCAAATTCTCTGGGTCGAAACGTAAATAAATTAGATTAAAAAATGTCACTTTAAAAGATCATTTCAAAGGCTGCTTTAATTTTGCA
Source organism: Argiope argentata (assembly GCA_026289955.1). NCBI lineage: Eukaryota > Metazoa > Arthropoda > Arachnida > Araneae > Araneidae > Argiope > Argiope argentata. The sequence continues at coordinate 2,592,422 of JAOUZG010030345.1, read as the reverse complement.
ATATTTATAGACGAATCGCCACTGTTTTGATTACATTGCCTTCAACTTTCTGAAATTCGAAAAATTTCTGACCCTGATATTAATTTCCGTTCCAGTACCATAAGAAACTTTTTCTCCATTTGATGAATCAATATTTCTAATTTAAAGATGACGAAATTCGAAAAAAAAGTTATCGTAATTTTCTTCAGAAATGCAATTAGCCCCCATTTAAAACTTTGGACTGGTTTGTTAAGACAATAGTGAAAAAAAAGGGATTAAAATGAAATCCGCTATGCGTATTTCAATGTATCATGTCAGAGTATCATTTCTTGAACGTTCTCGTGCGAGTTAAATTATATTTTCATTCATTTTAATTGTTTCATTGAATGAGTCACTTTAGTACTGCAAACGATCCAAAAAACTTTGTCTCGCATTGATTGTTTAAAAGAATATCACATTTCCTAATTTATTTCATTTCATATAATCACGTGCTCAAAATTGACATTTCTCTAGGTTTTATTTGCTGTAGTCATTAACTTATATATTTTTAAATCAGAGCTTTTATAAATGGGATGGTATCCGTTATTAAAAGCTGATTTTTTGAAATACTCGGGCAGATAATAAAATTTCAATATTTCGCCTACGGATTTTTGTTGATGGTAAAAACCTCATCCCAAGAACAACATCATGTTCTGACATGATAAAAAATTTCAGTGGATTTAATTTTATTTCTAATGCCGAAATTATTATTCAAAGACAATTAGCAGATCCAATGACGATTAAAGATTCTTTTAATAATCCTAAACATTTGCCTGATATAAATAATTTAAAGTAAAAAAATATATATATAACTATTATCCAAGATATACATGAAAGTAGGATTTAGTTTTAAAATTTAGTTATTGTGTTCGATACTATTTTGTAGTATAATATTGATTTAAAAGCTTTACTATGTTTAAATGGATTTGCATTAATAGCATAAAAAAATTTAACAATCAGTTTTACAATAATGCATTAACATTTTGTCAACATGTCTTTTTTATATTTATATTTTTTGTGGCTGCCCATTTAAGAGCTTATAAATCATGCTTCATAGCATTTAGAAATACCAATTTAATGAGTAATAGTACAGAACAAATCAGAACGAACCAGCAACGGTTAGCCCCGCTAACCATCAGTTGTGTTCCAATCAATCCAAACAAATAGGAATGATTGTTCCAATGAGATTTGTCGAGGAAAAATATGTACCAATATGGAACAAGAAAGCACAAACAACTGATTCGGTACTTGTACCCAAGGAGGATTCCACTTGCTCCTGCAAAATAAAAGAAATATTCTAACAGCAAAATATTAAGAATTATTATTAACGTTAGTAATTAATTATCAATTAAGATAGATAGTGATTATTTTATATGTTATAGCATTCATTATTAATTGTATTGCGACAAATCTGTAATCAACTTTTCTGAGTTGTCAATCTTATAGTAAGACATAAAGATATATAGGAATTTATAATGGGTGTCAGATCGCTGACTACGTAATTATCGACCATTTGCTATTTTGACCATTATAAATAAATGAATAAAAAATAAGAGAGAGAGCAAGAAATGTGGCTCTGTCTTTATAAGAAACAGAAATCTAGGAATTTTTTTTGGAGAATTCTGAATGACATTACACTCTATTGGGTGACTATAAAAAAAGGAGGAGTTCACACGAAAATTAACTTGTTGGAATTTTTTTTATTTACATTAAGTGTTATAATTGTGTTACGTTTTTTAGCGTAGCGGGTTCGGATTGAATGGACTTTATTTGAGGACAGCACAAACAAATTTATTTACAGCTATTTACAAGTATGTACAGGATGACTTGAAAAAGTAAAACTTCAGAAAACACAATCCAGCAATAATCAGTCACTTACAGCGTATATGCAAGTCTTACGCACAATAAACACGGTTTGCAAAACAGCTATAGTATAGCACAGCAACAGTAAATCTCAGCGAGCTCAATAACACAGCGTTAACAGCAAACGCAAACACCGCTCACTAATAACAAGCGAAAACCCGCTAGTCCAGCAAACCGCTTCTCTTCCCAAAGAGCGATCATCCGCAGGAAGCAGCAACCCGCTCTTAAATAGTCGGGCGAAAGCACAAAGAGGCTTCCGTAATCAGGGAGAAAAACCTCGGCGCCGCCAGTATTTTCTCGGGGTTACCAGAATATTCCTCCCGCCAAGTCGACTCGGCTGGCGCAGAGCACCTTGTGACGCACCGCCAACGTTTTCACCTTCGGCGAGAGTTCGCCCGCTTGTAACATTGCCCCCCCCCTCAAGGACGGCACGTCCCGGGCAGTACAGACCCAGAGCAGAAGACAATAACATAGACACAAAATTTCAGACATAAACATTGAAAAATGATTAACATAAAGACACTACTTACAAATATACAGATTACATTCACATAAATGAGGAAACCATGGTTTCAACTAAGTATTTGACAAGTTACCATAATAAGGGGCTAGGCTGTCGTAATGTACTACTCTTGGTTTTGAGTTCGGTGACTTCCTTATTCGAACCACGACGTCATTCAGTCTTTTCAGGACTGTATAAGGGCCTTCCCAGGAAGACTGCAGCTTCGGTGAGAGTCCCTTTCGTCGAATCGGGTTCCAGAACCATACCTTGTTACCTTCCTTGAATTCATGTCCGGTGGCTTTCGTGTCGTACCTGGTCTTCATCTTCTCCGTCGCTATGTTGATCCGATCTCGAGCAAACCTGTGTACGTCTTCTAAACGGGCCTGGAGGTCTTGAACATAATCCACAGGCGAAGAAGGCGTATCCGGAGGACATCCGAACTGAGGATCACAGAACAGTCGGAGTTCTTTTCTATTTCCAATGTCCGTCCGAGGAAAAGGTCCCAAGATGTCCGAGGCGAGTCTCTCAAATGATGCTCCTACATTATACCGCTGTAACTTACCACGACTGCCTGTTTTTGGTCCTTTACGGGCGTTACAGTTACCACATGTTCTGCACCATTCTCGAACATCATCTTTCAAGTTGTTCCAATAGAAACTCTCCCTGACTTTATGAATTGTCTTCATGACTCCGAAATGGCCACCTGCAGGACTGCTGCGTAACTCCTTCAGAACTTGGTTTATCCTTGATCGGGGAAGTACAAGTTGCCACTTAACTGACTTCCCATCTTCGGACTCCCATTTTCTATACAAGATGCCATTTCTAATTTCGAGTGAATTCCAGAGAGCCCAATAACGTTTAGTTCCAGTACTGAGACTTGAAATGTCCTGCCAGTCAGGTCTTGAATTGGTTGAACATGCCAGGGATTAATTACCAAATAATTCGCCAAGACTGATTCAGATACAGTAAAAAAGACCAAATATTAATAATTCATAATTATGGCATGCCAGTTCTATAAAAGGCATTCTATGGGTTAGTACCTATTTAGAGTGTATGCAAAAAAGTTTTGTGGAAACTATGCCCTCTGTTTCTCTTAATCCAGTAAAAAAATATGAGAAAATCATCAATATTAACTATTAAAATTTTCTAGTATTTTAGTACTTGAAAATAGATATTCAACATTAAATAAATATTCAAATTTTAATGAATGGCCACACACACACACACACACACACACACACACACACACACACACACAC
>JAOUZG010030345.1:2561330-2588770 GCA_026289955.1 Argiope argentata | reverse complement strand
ACACACACACACACACACACACACACACACACACACACACACACACATCGAAAATTTATTTGACCATTCTTATGTGTTTTATCTTTTGAATTCTTGTGACTTTTTTTTAAACATAATATCACGAGTACAACTTTCTATGAAACAATTTAATAAGTCGTATCAAATAATTAAAGAATAAATCAAGGAAGGAAACATGGGAAGCATTGTATCGATTCTTCTGGAAGGCGTTCGATTAGTTTTTTCACTTACCTAAAAGCATGAGCAAATATATCATAATCATCCATTCCACGGGAAGCGGTTTCAGGAAATTGAAAAAGGGAAACCTGCACTCGGAGGGGTTTCCCCACCTGCTGTCTGCAGACGACAATCCCCTCTCATGATGAACATCAATAATCATTAGGAATCCTGTAATGTTTCGACTCATCAGTCATCTTTATTTATTTATTTTGAAATACGAGAAATATTGGCAGACAAAGCTACAGTTGTCCTTTGTTTAACAAACACTATAATCAATGAAAACATCACCTGACAGAAATGAGACTGGGCTGTATGTCATTATACTCAGACAAATATGTAACTCTGAATAAAAACCTGAAGTTAAGAAATCTAATTCGTACAGTTCAAAAGTTGTTAAGTTTCATTATAATAAATTCACATTCTGTCTGATAAAATTGCATTAATGAGTGGACTTTTTCGTCTAGAGTTTTCCTCTCGAATGGAATCTCATATAGACTAAAGAATTCTAGATCATGGAATTCCAAAGTTTTAAAGATTTCCACCCACATTATAGAAATTCTGATTCACAATGACTTTTTTTATAAAATAATATTTATTTTTATTAAAAACTTTTGAAATATTTGCAATGATTGTGGTTGAGGAGCTCTGTCACGCTACTTTTTTTTCTTAGAGGATGGATGCACTGTGGAGTAACGTATAAGATATTTTTCTCGAAAATGATCGGTGCGGGACTAATGATGATTGATCTGTATCTGTTAGAAATTTCCATGTGAAATACAAACTGGTGAAATTGGTGGATTCTACCTAGAATTTTTCCCTTAAAGAATGCATATTGGAATAATATTTTCTAAATTTATCCCGAAATGTATGTTTTATGGAGCGCAATGACAGACTTGGGGCATATGAACTTAGTAAATGTTGAACTTCGGAACGTATGTTGTTGAGGGATATGAAATGCAAATTGTCAAATTATATCAGTTTAGTTATATTAAATTTCCGTTTTAAAGCAACACTAAGGCTATTTCAAGACGGGCCTCGAAATTTTGAGTCGCGTTCAGATGATGATGTGGATATCCCCTCTCTCCAAATTTCCACAACACATCAGCGGGTGGATGTTTGACCACGACAGATTAAATGTGCACCATACTTGTTTACACGACGGCTCTTCGCTAGAACCGGGTTTCGAATTTAAATCCTTCCGGTTTCGAAGCCGAGACCTTACCACTGAGTAGATGACTTTTGCTCTTTATTTAAGGGTCATAAACCTTTATAAATAGTAAAATGTGGTAAAATTATACCAGTTATTCTGCTTGAGGCGTTGGCTAGTCATAGCTGGACTCTCCGACTCGCCACGAAGGAACACAGATTTAAACCATAAAACTGAATAACCGCACCGCTTCAACAGCAACACTGGCGGGAACTGGGGTTGAGTTCTAATGGCCATCACCTTTCACGGTACAACCCTCCCAATAAGAAGAACGTCCTGTCCTCGATGAGAGGAGTTTAATTCGCACCTATTAGTGTACCCTCAAAGGATGGAGCGATCGAACCATCATTCCTCGAGCATCTCATCATTACGAGGTGTCCCCCTGGGGATGTGAGGTTGGTTATGTGGTCATTGGTCATTAATCCTGCTATTAATCTTAACCTTTTTCGAACACTTTCCAAAATTCTGCCAATGTCTATGTATATTTTGAAGATGTATTTGATATTTACAATATTCTAGATGGTAAAATTTTAACATAATATGAGAAAATTTAAGCACATACCATAAAGAATTCTAATGACAGCCAGGCCCGAAGGATCACGTGGTTTATGAAGAAGTCGGGTGAACGATTGAAAGGAGCTCAGGTCTTCAATCCGGATTCCCAATTCTTTCAAAATTCTATTTCTCAACCAAACGCATTTTTCGAATACAGTTTTTCTAAAATCTTTGGTTTCCTTTTCAGAGGAACAATCTCCTGCTATTCGGAAGAATAATTATATAATTAAAGGTTATTATTATTTAAAATCATGCTTTAGTATAGATTCAAATAGAACATTAAAGAAGCTCTAAATTTTGCATACTTTAATCATGTCAGAACATGATGTTGTTTTTGGGATGAGGTTTTATGCGTCAACAAAAACCCGTAGGAGAAAAATTGAAATTTTATTATCTGCACGCGCATCTCAAAAAATCAGCTTTTAATAACGTGATGCCATCCCATTTAAAAAAAACTTGATTGAAAAAAAATAACTTAATGGCTACAGCAAATAAAATCTAGAAAAATGTCATTTTGAGTACGTGATTATAGGAAATGGGATACTTTTTAAAAACAATAAATGCGAGACAAAGTCTTTTTAGATCATTTGCAATACTAAAGGAACTCATTCAATGAAACGATTAAAATGAATAAAAATATAATTTCACTTGCGCGAGCACGTGGTACTTGGCCGTTCAAGAAATGATGTTCTGTCGTGATATTCTGAAATATGCCTAACAGATTTCATTTTAATCTTTATATTTAAACTTTTAATTACTTTTGATTTGTTGTTTCTTATAAATTGCTTTCTAAAATTTCAAATATATAAAAGCCAGTCTTATTAAAACTTGAACCTGGTAATGGAAATTCCAGTAATAAAGGGTCTGTTTTAAATTTCGAATCGTGATTCATATTTTACTCGTTTGAAATGAGATGCTTGACGCTTGTTCTAATCGTTTCAAAGTAATCATCACTTTAAAATTTGCACCTTGAATCAAAATTGGAAATAAAGAAAATTTAATTTATCCAATAACTTGTTGGTTAACCTGTAGCATGCTCAAAAGCGTATTTCAGACTAAGCAGGCCAAACTTAGGACCGTTGGGCTGAATATAGCATCAGGTTGATTCATTAAAAAGTGTATTTGCCTTGTTACCAAAAAATATTTTTTCCCATAAATGCGTATTCTTTGGATTATAAAATATTAGGATAACAATATTAGTTTAGCCCGAATTATTAAAAATTATGTGATATTTTTCGTTAGAGGGTGCAAACGAAAACTCGCCAAATAATGTAGAATTCTTTTGACTATTTTGTCATTCACTTCTCTTGTCGAGACTTACAAATTTGTTAATACAGCCTTGAACCCAATTTATAACGACCCAAAATAACACCATATTTGCAAATGAAAATTTTTAAATAAATAATCTTGTGCAAATCTCGTCAGAATTAAACGAATGATGCATTTAAGTGAAATGACCAAATCAGTTATGTAAAAGTCGCCCAAGAACAAATACTCGGCTCAGACAGAAAATAAGATTAAGAGGAGCAACCGAATCATGTTTCCTTTTTAAATTCGATTAAGGTACTTGACCGCGAATAGCAATAGACGAGGAAGAATCGAATGCAGGACGAAGTCCAGACTCCCTAATTCGATTTCTTTCAATTCTCTTCTTGATTTTCTTTCTCGTCTTGAAACTTACAGGAAATTCTAGAGAAGAGCGTGATTAGCAAAGACAGTATTAAATTTCAGTTTTCAGACTCCAAACGGATTGGGTTTTTTTTATCCTTTCCTCCACGGACTGATTTAGATTCAGCTGAAGTCTCTCCCACATCCAAACGATCAACGACAACAACAAAAAATCAGATGGTTGCATCATTGTGTCTAAAATGTGTCTGTTTTTAGTGAGCCATTACCTAATAAATAAACTCCATTAGCGTGACCGATTCACCAATATTTTTCTCTATTTCTATTATAAAGATGAATGTATATGTATTTTTTAATTACTTTTGCTGAATTTTAATTTTACTTTATTTAATTTTAATGAATTTTATTTTTAATTTTACTTTATTCAATTTTAATGAATTTTAATTTTACTTTATGCTGAAATGAATAGGTGTGCTGAAATGTATAAATGTGTTGAAAAGTATAGGTGTGCTGAAATGCATAACTGTGCTGAAATGAATATGTGGGCTGAAATGTATAGGTGTACTGAAATGTATAAATGTGTTGAAATGTATAAATGTGTTGAAAAGTATAGATGTGCTGAAATGCATAGCTGTGCTAAAATGAATATGTGGGCTGAAATGTATAGGTTTACTGAAATGTATAAATGTGTTGAAATGCATAGGTTTGCTGAAATGCATAGATGTTGTGGTGAATGCTATCCATATAAGCCAGCCAACATCCCTCGGACCGAAGTGCACTTTTGGCCCAACGGATTTGTTATTGGAATTCTAACCATAAGATTGGGAGTTCGGACCTAGCGCTCTCCGCTACACCTAAAATGTGCTGAAATCTATAGGTGTGCTGAAATGTAAAAAAGTGCTGAAATATAAAGATGTGCTAAAAATTATAGGTGTGTTGAAATGTATAGATGTGCTGAAATGTATAGGTGAGCTGAAATGAACTCTGTATCTAAAAAAGCATAAAGAACTGGATAGATAAAATTTCTTATACAAAATTAGAATCTAAAATGTAGATTTTTTAACAAATTTTGAACTAAATCTGTTCACTGTTTGGCCGTCTGTCGTTTAGTACAGTTCTTGCATACAAACGTAACAATTCATAAAAGCAATGACTTAATGAAATTCTGTAAATCATTCAACTATAGTTCCGTATCAAATTTTGGTTTCATTCAGTTCAAAAAAAAATTACCACACAATTATTTGCGTGATAGATTCCGTAAAAATTCTAGATTTAAATCATTGTCATTTTTTTATCTAAACTTATGACTAAACTATAAACTTATGAATCATTTACAGCTACTATTCTGCAATATAATGTAAGGCAATCTCGGCTTTACTGAAATTACTTAATTTTATGCTTAGGAGGAGGAAAATAGGACTTGTTACTTTTTGGTGAGTCTACGAGAACGTTTTAAGAAGACCTCTAGCTCGGATCTTTTAAAAAATTACATCAGACTTGCTAATTGGAAACTATCCGTTTCAGATTATCATTTAACTAATAACCTTTTTAGATTACAATTTTTTACCAGAATAAATCCTTTACAAAGTAGTTTATGAAAATTTAATAAGTCATTTTATTAAGTTGATAGTGTTTACAGATAATTTTATTAATTGTTAAAATAATGAATCTAAAGCGTACAACTTAAGATGAAATGTTTCAGTACCTCTGAAACATCAGCCCTTTTTTTCAACTCCTAAATTAGTTTTAATGTTATTTGTAAATATATTAAATACAGTTTTATAGTTTTTTTATTGAAGATTCAAAAATGTAATCGACATATGTGAAATAAAATGCCAGCATATTTATTTGTTTGAATCTTATAGAGACAGCTACATAATATAACATAAATTGTTGAATTCGTATGTTAAATTAATCGTCGCCTGAAGTTAATATAATCACACTAGCCATCCCATACCAGGCATTGCTCGGGTAATAGAATTAGAAATATATTTGCCTATATAATATTACAATATAATTACACCTATAATAATTACTTATTACCTATAATTTTTTCTAATTTTGGGAGGGTCCCGGGGCTCCTGGACTCCTTATATATATAAATTATAAAATCTAAATATATTCTAACTATCCTTATATACATTCTAAACTGTCCTTAGCAATCCTTTTAAAGCTTTGATTTTCTTTGCAAACGCAGGCCATCCACATTTTATTATTATACCTACGTTTAAGCAAGAACTTCTTTGTATGCAACATTTTTTTGGTGCTAAAATTACGAAGCCGCTTGATGAACTGACTCTGGAGAAAGCTACATAAAACTGGCCGTGTGAAAAACAGTCTTCTCTTAAATCGATCCCTGCTACTTTTAATGTTTGCCCTTGTAACTTATTAATGGTTATTGCAAAGCAAACTTTTACAAGAAACTGCACTCTTCTAAATTCAAAAGGATAGTCCGATGGAATTAGTGGACTGCGAGGTATTAAAACCAACTCTTCTCGAGCACATCCAGTAATTATCGTTGCTTCGATTACATATTTATTAAGTTTAGTCACTTGTAATAATAATAATAATAATAATAATGGTTTCGGTTGTCTGTGGTTTACCTGAAAGAAATTGCACCAACTTTAATTATACTTTAATTTCCAATTTTTTAAAAAGAAATTAATATTTTTTTCTGAAAAAGGCGGTGCTTTTGGTGATATTTGTGTAAAGTCAGAATGACGAGAACGCCATTTCAGGCAACTGATATTTCATTTAAAAACACCATAAATTCTAGTATAACAGTCATAAGTATCAAGATATAAAACGTCCTCATAAAGAGCACCTGTTGTAGTGTAACAATTTCCCCAGAGTAAGTTTTGATTTCATACTATGGAGTTTCTTTTTATGAGTAATTATAAAAGTATATTTTAAGAGAACATGAATATATTTGTAAGGAGAAAGATTACTAGAGGCAGTTGTTAAAGTGTTTATAGTTCATTGCGATAGGTGGGCTGTTATTATAAATGGTTGCAATGGGTATTGAACCCAAAAAATGATAATAAAAAGATTAAAATGAAATCTGCTATGCATATTTCAATGTAGCATGTCAGATCAAAATTTCTTGAACGGCCAAGCATTACGTGGTCATGCGAGTTAAATTATATTTTTATTCACTTTAATTGTTTCATTGAATGAGTCACTTTAGTATTGAAACGATCAACAAACCTTGTACCACATTGATTGTTAAAAAAAATATCACATTTCCTATTAATTTCATTTCATATAATCACGTGCTCAAAATGACTTTTTTATAGGTCTTATTTGCTGTAGTCATTAACTTATTTTTTTAATCAGACTTTTTGTAAATGCAATGGCAACACGTTACTAAAAGTTGATTTTTTTGAGATTCTCGTGCAGATAGTAAAATTTTTATTTTTCACCTACGAACTTTTGTTGATGCCAAAAACCTCATCCCGAAAAACAGCATCGTGTTTTGACATGATAAAAAATAATATATTACATTAGTTTTTTTTTGCTTACATATTTGGCATAATAAATAGCCCCATTTAGTGTAAAAACATGCTTGAAGAGAGGATAGATTTATCATTTATACGTGTTTGTATAAAATTGATATTACAGTATAATTATAGTTGTCTAACCATTTTAAAAAAATGTGTTTGTTGTCTCAATAATTAGAATATATTTATAAAAAATATTGCGGGTAAATATTTGTAATATATTTTCTTTAAAAATTCTTTGAAAAAATTCATATTAGCTGTCCTACTCTTCCATACATTCGATACCCTTTGATGTATAGAACGAAATTGGTACGTAATACCTTGGAGAATCAACAGCTATATTAAAAAAAAAAATTAGCATCCCTAAAGAGCATCAAAAGAAGGTAAAATGATTTTAAATGTTTTCACCATAAATCCAAAACATATCGTTGAACAGAAATTTTTACACCATTTTAAAATTGGAAAAATTCATTTTTCTGAGATAAAATGTAATTTATATTTAAAACTTTTTTTAAATTTTTATAAATTTTTCAAAATTAATTTAAGCACAATTTATAACAATTCAATTTTTTTCTTTGAAATATTACTTTTACATATATGTGCCACCGTACATATATGGCACAGAGGAAGCGCATTTTCCTCGAGAGCTGGGTGTCCTGGGCTCGAATCCCGGTCAAGGCATGGTTGTTCCTCTGTGTTCTATCTGTGAGGTGTGAGAATGTGCTCTCCTGTAAAAAGGGGATGTGCAAGTGAATGTGATAAGTGTATGTCATCTTCATATGAGCTAGAAGTCAAACTTCTGCCCTCGGGTGCTCAGGGGTCCATACCCGCAAAAACTACTGCACTTCCCCCCTTTCCATTTCAAAGCGGACAGAAGATCATCATCATCATATATGTACCAAGCGGTAAGGCACAACGTTTTAAGCGATCGAATATAAAATTTTGAATGCTGCATGATGAAAACTTAAATGTATTTTATTTTTTATTAGGCATGCAACATATAAATTCAGGCTCACTCGTAGGTACTATAGCTAGTTTATACATATATATAATCCACATTATCCGTTGTTTCAAATACTTTCATTGTGTTCATTTCTTCTTTTTTTATTATGTCAGAACATGATGTTGTTTTTTGGATAAGGTTTTGGACTTCAACAAAAATCCGTAGGTGAAAAATAAAAAAATTATTATCTGCACAAGTATCTCAAAAAAAATCAGCTTTTAATAACACGTAGACATTGCATTTACAAAAGCTCTGATTTTAAAAATAAGTTAATGAATATAGCAAACTAAACCTAGAAAAATGTCATTTTGAGAACGTGGCTATATGAAATGAAATAAATAGGAAATGTGATATTTTTTTCAAACAATAAATGCAAGACAAAGTTTTTTGTGTCGTTTGCAATACTAAAGTGACTCATTCAATGAAACCATTAAAATGAATTAAAATATAATTTAACTCGAACGAGCACGTGGTGCCTGGCCGTTCAAATGATGTTCCGACATGATACATTGAAATATGCATTGCAGATTTCATTTTAATCTTTTTATTTAACTACTGCAGTCTTCCTGTTAAACTATTTGTTTGTATTTTATAGACGAATTGGCCGATTCAAAATCTAGTCCAGGAAGTTAGATGAAACAGTCAAATATTCTACCTAAGAATCGTTATCGTATTCAGAATTTTGGTGATTAAAAGTTATGACTACATCAACTCTAAGGAAAAGGTAAAATTTCAAATTATCCATTCTTGTAGATGTATTCTCGCGTTGATGATGAGATTAAATTTAATATGATAATGCTTTTTTCCCCCTCAAAATGAGTAATGGAAAATGCAAATCTATACTGGTAATTAAGCATTCAGCATGTAGTTCTTACTTTTAAGTTTTAAGATTTCACTAGTAATTTTATTAATAAAAATAAACAAGGAAATGTTAATTTTTATCCTCAACAATTTCAGATCATGTTAATTTACAAAACAACTAAAATAAATATAAAATTCCTACGATATCAAAAGTATTTCTGTACGATATTTTTTTCTAATTGTAACAAATTTTTCAGTTTTAATTCCAAATATAATTTATTATAATGTTTTTTTGTTTTAATTTAATTTAAATAATCCTTATTATTTCATCGAATCTTTTTCTCGTTTGCTTTTACCAATGCTAACGTTAAGGTTAAAAAAGTTTCTCTCTGGTTTAAAGCAGAATCAATCGAAATCATGATATTCAATTTCAAAAGCACAATTTTTATTTTCACTTTTATTAGTATGGCAATGTTTTAAAACTCTCTTTAAATTCTGTGACGTAAGTATCGTTAGGGAATTAAGCCAAAAGAAAAACAAGACAGATTTAAAACTAAAATATTACAACACTACAATATTGCCACCTAGAGGATCGAAATTTTTTTCCTCTAGAATTTTAATTTTTTTTTCAGGGACGATAACTTATTTTCTAAAAGCGATATGAGAAGTATATGTTATGTATATCGAAAATGTTTCAGGAAGGGCTAGGTTTTGAAGTACTTAGTTGGATTTACGCTTTTGACATTCGATTTAACTTCTACGTTTTTGACGTACTTCTTTGAAGTTAGTTGAATGTTTTTTTGTTATTTTTTAAATATCAAAATCTAAAACAAGCAATTTTATATAAATTTTTTTTCTTCCCAGCAGCTAAATATTGACTAATTCCAAGAAAACGTAAATTGATAAACAGGAAAATCTTAATATAATTTTTAACAAAATTCTTTGTAGAGAATTTTGTGTTTCCAGATTTAAAAAGTCAAATGAATAAATTTTACTGTCACGAAAGTAAGAATTCCTAGAAAAGACGAATTAAGATTTTTCAACTAACATGCTGAAAATAGGATTTTATGTTAATGATTATTTCTCTATTTTACACAACTAAAAAGTATTTTTAATTGCTTATAAGTAAAGTTCACGAATAGATACTATGCTAATTTACAGAACATATTTTTTTTAATATGAAATTTTTAATCTGTGTTTTAAGAGAACTTTCTGTATTTTCAAAAAATTATATAAATAGATGTTGCCATATAGAACTAGATATTTAAAGAAAGAAAGAGTTTTAGAATTTTTTTTCTTTCACTTCAACAAACGATGATAAATTTTACATAGATACTCAGATAATTTGTAAATGATGAAAAAAACTTTTAAAACTAAACTAAAAAAATAAGCTTAACTAAACTAAACTAACTAGCCAATTTAAAACTAACTTAAAAAATAACTATTTAATGAGCTTTTTTTAATACCTAAAAAAGCTCATAATATAAAACAAGAACTTTTTAAAATCACTTTTTTACTATATTTAAGATTGTAAAGAATAATTCAAAAAAATTTCTATAAATATTACTTAGAAAAATTTCCTTTAAGAATTTATTCAATTTCAAGTAGTTTGTAGTAAAATGGCTAAAATTATTACTTAAAACAAAATAATTCATGTGAAGGATAACATCTATTAACATTCTAGTTCCATGTCTACCCAACTTATAAGTTGAAAATTTAAATTTAAAACAAACGAAATAAATTTACATGTAAAAAAGATAAAAAATTCTTCTAATATGGTAAGTTAAAAGTAAATTATATATTTACAACTAATGGCCACAAGACATTTCAGTTAGAGTTTTATTGTAGTAATTGTTCAACTTATAAGAAAGGATAATATTGTAATGAATGTACCAAGATCAAGAAAACTTCAAATGTAATGAAAAGGCATATAAAAAAATCAACTTAATATTCTTTCAAAACAAGTAATAATTAAAAAAAATATTAAGTCAACTCCTATTTAAACCAACAAAGTAAAATTTTATTTTTGTTATTTTTTATTAAATAATTACAATTAATATTTATATATATATATATATCAAAAAGTTATTGATATTTTCAAGAATTGAATTGGCATTCTTCACGTTCATGCGAAAAATTCTGAAACCCTTGTATTTTATCGATTAAGCCTGTGGATTTCAATTGTCATTACAAACTACTAAAACTCTATTTCAGATATTAAAAATTAAATAAAATTATATCAATGAATTAATGTTTGAAAAAACTGTATTAACATCAAGTTTTGTCCGCTAGAAGTTCAAAAAATGCATTTGAACTTGAGTCGTTGGATAAAAAGTATTTTATAAACGATTGAAAATTTGAACAAACTATTTATATATATACTGGGAGTATGTGAACTAATAGTAGGAATTGAAAAAGGTTTGTAATAAATTTTCATAAGGAGAAATCTTGCTTTTTTCGAACATTGATATTTTATATTAAGTGAATATGAAATATCTTAACTGTCAGACAAACACATTAAGTCGTTTTATTATTTGTAAGTAAAGAAACATAAAAAAAGTTCTTATTTTAAAGATATAATTAAATAAGACATAAAGAAGTATAAACAATTCTTACATATATGTCTTCATAATTAGAAATTTCCTTTAGACTATTATTAACAAGAATATTTAATTTGTTTGAGTTGAATTTCAAACAACTCTGCAAGGAAAATAAGATAATGAGATATTAATTTTTGAAAAAAATATTTATAAATTTATTAATTATAACTTTAAAATTTCTTTATCAATACAAAAATATTATCATATCAAAATAATTTAGAAGAAAGAAAAATTTATATAAGTACACAATCTAATAGAGACTCACCTTTCTCGGTCTCCATCTAGATCCACCAACTACTTGCTGAATCAATTTCAGAACGAAAAAGAATCGAAATAGATGTCCAAGAATCTCCAAAAAGCAGCCGCAAGCAGCCTGGTCCCTCATTCGCTTGTATCCAGATGTTACCATGACGACGGCTGACGCTGACCAACTGTTATTGGTTCACAATCCTCCTCTGGATCCTTCTGAAGTTTACTTTAAAGATTACCAGAGCCCCTGAATAGAGCAGGGGGAAGACAATTACTGTCAAAGGAAGCCGTTTTCCGATCCTTGTCCAAAATTTAAGGATTTGTGAATCACCGGAATCGAACCGATTTGATTCAAGTGCAAATAAGGTTGAGTGATTTGAATATGAAAGATCTCTAGGTTTATTCAACATTCGACAGAAACTAATCCCCACATGCACCTCTTCTTTCCTTTTTTTTTTATTTTCTTAGATGGGAATCAGTAAATCCCTTATAAATTTTATCTCTATTAGTTGCTTCTTGACAAAATATTTCTTTTATTATAATATGAATGGGTTTCTGATTTAGTTTGAAAACTTTCGTGGGTGTACGAATTCCAAAAAAGGAATGCTATTTCGTTTCGTATGTGGGATTTACATTAAATTATCTTAAAATGGTAATGTTTAGAGTCTAGGTATTATCTGTAAGCCGTGACATACAAGGATAAAAATATCATTCAAAACGCTCTATCGGATAAACCCAGGGCTTAGAGCAGCTAAAATTGGCAAGAAACTATTTCTTCTAATAATTCCAAAACAAACAAATTTCTACTAATTATTCCAAAAAAAAAACAAATTTCTGAAATTTTAATTAGATATTTAATCAAATGCTAATCAAAATTTCATCTTTTTTCTTCATAATCTATTCTTGAGTTATTGCCCGAAGGCCATTCTAACATTATTTAAAAATTCAAATAAAAGATTAAAATGAAATCTGCTATGCATATTCCAATGTATAACGTCAGAACATAATTTCTTGAACGGCCAAGTACCACGTGCTAGTGCCAGTTAAATTATATTTTTATTCATTTTCATTGTTTAATTGAATTATTAATTTTAGTATTGCAAACGATCAAAAAACTTTGTCTCGTCTTTATTGTTTACAAAAATATTACATTTTCTATTTATTTTATATCATATCATTACGTGCTCTAGGTTTCATTTGCTGTAATCATTAACTTATTTTTTTAAATCAGTGCTTTTATAAATGAAATGGCAATGCGTTATTAAAAGCTGATTTTTTCAGGAGTTCGTGCAGATAATAAAAATTTTATTTTTCGCCTACGGATTTTTTTGACGCCAGAAAACCTCATTCCCAAAATAATATCATGTTCTAAGATGATAAAAAGAAGTTTTTCAACTGTATACCAATTTTATTTCCAACAAATATTTTTGTCTGATTTTAAAGAATTAAAAAAACTTCGACGTATATTTAGTAACTATATTTTTCCATAGTAGTAATTTTTTCAGTTATTGGATTTATACTCATGCGTTTTGAGATGTCATTAAATGCATTTATTTTTATGTACACTATCGATGAGTACACAAAAAATAAGAACAGATTTAAAAAATAAACAACCCAATATCAACCTTATCGCGCTGCAACATTTTGAGCCATTATTTAGATTTTTAAAAAATTTTCTGAGAAAGTATCGTAATTGTCAAAGATCTCGAGCTTGAGATTTTCACTAATCTCTAAGCTTCAGACCTTTTTGAGTCCGAAAAAAAAACATTTTTATAATTGTACCTATCTCTCTGTGAACACGAAAGCTCCAAAATGCTTAGACAAATGAAATATAGTATACAGATTTACATCGAATTTATAGATTTATGCTTAGTTTTGAACGATTCAGAGAACGCTTGTCTGCTCGGTTATCTGAATTTAGATTAATAACTACAAAACAAAGAGGGTTATCTAAATACAATTTGGCACGCGTATTTAATGTCTAAAGCATAGATAGACTAAAAATTGGAACTGTATCTGTAAAGAGCTTAACCTCTTCTGGTCTTTACTTTCAATAGCATGATCACTGAAAAATACGGAAACAAATATTTGAGCAAATTTGTGACTACAATTGTATTTCTGTATCAAATATTGATTTTAATCGATCAAAAAAAGGAGCCTGAATAATACACATTCAATTTCCTAGAACTTGTGTATTAACCTCACCCAGTGATTGATCGCCAAACAATTATAAAAAGCTTTTTCCAAACTATTGTTCGACAATGGCATACTTTTAATTGTGCACAAGTGTATTTATTCGAAAATCTTCAAGATAATTTCGGAGAGACCACTTCCATTGATTTTACGATTTCGTTAATACATTTAAAATTTAATTGAGTAATGGATGTTGTCAAGTCCTCCCCCCTCTTCCTTTGAAAATGCAATTGCCTCTAAATGACTAATAGATTCTATTTTTAACTCTCTGGATCTTTATATTTATCCAAAGAGGATTCGTAAGGAACTAAGAATTATTTTTAGACAGTTGAATTTTATTTCTAAGTTTTACTAAAATACAAGAAAAAAAACATCACAGAAGTAAAAAGAAGATATAATTTTTTTCTACTTTGATTTCATAATAAAATCAAGGATAATTATTATTGCTTTCTATCAGATAGCATTAAGATTTATGGCATTAAGATTTCAAACAAGATAAATTCTGCATCTTCATTTGCTTTACATCAACTATTCTGCTTACATTGCTAAAAAATACTTTTCAAATTATTTTTTATTAACTACAGTTTATTTATCGATTATAAATCAATTTTCAACTGAATAACTCATTTCCTAAATTACAGAAATAATACGAAGTAAATTGTCATTACCTAAAATGAAAGGAATAAAATCCACCCCAGGAATAAATCAATGTGTTTTTTAATTATTATGCTCATATGCACTTGCACTTACAAATTTCTCTTACGATGAATTTTGTCCAAAATCTTATTGAATTATTTACTATTTTAGCTTTAAGCTCTCCTACCAAAATTCATTCATCTAGCTTTATGCATTTTTGAGTTATCATGATCACAAACAGATAGGCATAATTCTAAATGTGTTTATCAGACTAAAAGAAATGTATAACATAAAAATAGATCTAAGAAAAATCTAGAGGTCAAAGTCTTGCTCTTATATATAATATCATCTATGAAAAAGTAAAAAGAAATACTGTTAGAAGAGCAAAAATTCAAAGGATTATCAATTTTGAGCACGCCAAAGATTAAAACGGTTTTCATGTGACTTCATTTGATAAATTGAGCGTGTCCTAGATCAACTGATTGGAAATTGAAGAATTTGAAATTGAATTTACTGATTTCCAGTCTCCTTCAAAATTGATTGAAAAATTTATTGAAGCAAGGAACTAGTCAGGATTGACTGAAACAGAAAGATTTACAATTAATATAAATAAAAATGCCAGTAACGAAATTTTGGAAACACGTCATTCGACTCCAGACACATTTAACTGTTTGAAGAAGCTAACTTATGCTACTTTAATCACTTTTCCATCAAACTATGCCTGCGAGTCATTATTTTAACAGATGAATAACATTAAAATTTTGCTTAGAAATAATTTGGCAGAAGGCTCCAAATGATTCGGTGTGCATTCTACTAAAAGTAACCACTTACAATCCAATATGTGTCATCTAAACTGCTACAACAGAAGTTGCACTAATGCTTCTTTAATTTGAATTACACATATAACTTGTTATAGTGGTTAATGGCACTTGCCGTGGACAAGCTTCGCCGAGGCATCAGCGAGTTTTAAGAGAAAGGAGCCCCTCTTGAATTGAAGCAGCTCCCACTAGGGGCAAGAGTACGACTTAGCTACTCACTCGTCACATTCGCTTGCTCAACCCCTTTTTACTGGAGGGGGGCATTCATACATCTTAAAGATAGCACACAGAAGAACAACCATGCCCGAACTGGGACTCCAACCTGGGATGCCCTGCTCTCGGGGTTGACAGGTTACCCCTGTGTCAGGACACCGGCCCACATATAAATACGGACTTTATTAGTATTCAGTTCAGTAAGTAATTTTTCGTTTTAAACAAAGAGTTTAAAGTTGTTAGTATTTTGTTTTATTGTTTTCCTAATAATCATGTCAAGATTATTTAATGGTACGTACATACCTTCATTAAATACTTATTTAGAAAAAATAGCATGTTGATCCATAAAGGCTCGCCACCGCTGGACTAGATGCTTTGGCGACCAATTGATTCATTGAATTACTGATAGTGTTTACTTTCAAGTATGTTTCTCAAACATAGGTGGGGTGTTCATCGATTCCCCCAGGAGATTTTTTAAAGCATTTGGCATATATTAATAAGTTATTCCAATAGTTTTACATATGTTTAATTCACTGTGTATAATAACTTCCTAATAAAGTTAAGTATCTGTCAAGATCAATTATCTATTAGTTAAAAAAATTTCGCTAACTGATGCAGATTTAAATGTTTCAAGTGTTAATTCCATACTTTAGTAGCTCTAGGTCTAATGGCGAATTCTATGGAAGGACAACATACACGCTCGAGCGGGCTCTTTCTAGAGCTCAAATGAAGTTATTTACTCTTTTCCTTTTATTTTTACTCCTAGATTATTATTTATTTACAAAAAGTTTCTATATTTTTACTAAAAGATAGAAACAAAAACAATATATAAAATATAAAATGAAATCTACCGTCACAAATTTCAAGTTATCATGTGAGAACATTATTATTTTTAAAGTGAATATTTGTCTTAATTAATTGAAGTCTTTAACCAGTTTAGGCCCGTTTGAAAAAATTACAAGACATCTCTCTATCTCTAATGATAATTTTGTTAAACTTTTATTTTCAATTTTTCTAGCTGGCAAACAAAGTTTTGGAGCTCGATCGATTTTAAGATTTAAAAAAACCCAGTCATTTCAACGAAAAGTCACTATTATTGGAAGCTATTCTGTTTGAGGTAAAATCCGATGAAAGTAATGCAATTTGATATTAAAATTATATTCTAATATTTACAGTATTTTGAGAAATACAATCAGTAAGAATGCGCTTATAATGTCATTAAAGAATAAATATAGGACGCTTTTTACAAAATGGCAATAGTCAAAATTAAAAGAAAATTACCCCCCCCCCTCCGAACGATGATCTTCTGAGAACGAGATTAATTATTTTAAAGTAAGAAATCGTAAACAAACTGGAAGATGACGTCATTTCATAGAAACGACAAACAAAAAGCAATTGATAGTAACTTTAATTAAATATTTCAAAAAATACTGGTAAAACAAACCTCAAATGCCATGGGTCAGGTTGCTTGCTATCTACCAATGAAAAAATTAATATTTCTTTCCTCCAAATTTTGGAGGTACCAAAACTTTCTAACCAAAACAACGTCATGTTGTCACATGATAAAAATAAATGAATTCAGAATGTGTCGCGTTAATCAACTATTTACCAAAAAGCATTTTTATTTCTTTCATAGAAATATTCAAAACATGTTTTTTTTAAAGAATTTTATAGATCTCTATGCTGTGCTTCTAAATTAATATTATAAATTGATAGGGTTAAGATATTTAAAAAAATTAATTTAATATTATTTTTGTTAGTCATTGCACTGTAAATATTATAAGATATTTATATACTTCTATTTGTTTAGAAAATGAAAGAAAAAAGGCGTTATTACTTTAAAAGATCGATAAAGTAAAACATTCAGAAGAAATGACTTTTTCTTTGCATTAGCGCGTTTTTAAATGCTCTCATATTTTCTTAGTTCAGCTTTTAAAATCCATCTCGTAATCGTGGGAAAGCGTGAAAGAAAAGACAAAACAAAATTAATGTCTTTTAAACTGTTTTAAGATTTTTTCACTTGTTTACGCTTTGGCAAAATATAATGTTCTTTAAAATTACAAATGAAAATCCATTCTTCCGAAGGATCTGCTAAGCTGCAGACATTTCATTAAAAAGAGTCACTGTATCCGAAACTTTTGCAAATATAATTTTCGAGTCATTTGTTGTTCTAATTGTTGTTCTATTTTGTCGGGAGAAAGAAAATATAATAATTTTACTGAAAAGAAGTATGTTTCGCAGTCTTCCTTTGCTGAAAAATGATTTTAAAATAAACTTTCTATCCATGAATATTGCTAAAAATTTGCTCCGAATAAATCTTAAGATTGCTTTTATGCAGGAGAATTATTTCAAACGCAGGATAAAAATCTGAAGAAGAAAAAATTAAGACTGATTGAATCTCAAAAATATTTTAAATATCTTTGGAGCCTCATTCAACAATTTGGAATGTTAAAAAAACCAACGGCATCATAATTTTTTTGAATTTTGAAAACGATATAAATAAATATCTGCACAATAATATTTTTGGAACTTATTGTGGAAAAAATTTAATTTTTAATTAATGAAAATTTTTAAATAAATCACTCTTATGAGTACATTCTGATTCTCCAAGATATTCTTGAAACAAATTTGGAAGCTCCAAACCTAATATTTTGAACAAACACATTCTCTATCTCTCTCCTGTTGATTTGGGGCAGAAGTTTGGAAAGGGGATGCCAGCTCACGTGTCATCCTCGCCACCTGACAGCGGCTCAGAATTACGAAATCCATCCCAAAATAGCCCTAGTTTTGTTTTATAATAGAACGTTAATATAACTGAAATCAGCTAAACTAAATAAGTTCTCTCTCTCTCAAATATACACAGTGTCAAGTTAGGCAATACGATATGAATGCATCTTAATACAATTTAACACGCATTCTGTTAAATTGTATTTAAATTTGAATTTTACAATAATTTTT
Organism: Argiope argentata; assembly: GCA_026289955.1. Taxonomy (NCBI): domain Eukaryota; kingdom Metazoa; phylum Arthropoda; class Arachnida; order Araneae; family Araneidae; genus Argiope; species Argiope argentata. Next base: position 2,570,174 of record JAOUZG010030345.1, on the reverse strand, counting down.
GCAAGATGATAACATTTACATTTTTCCATTTATGCTATTTTTATATTTTATAGAAAAAGAGTCAGTTTTATTATTATATATTTTATTAGTTTTAATTAAAAAAAAGATTTGAATAAAATAGAACGACCTAAATGCAGCCTTTTCTAGATCGTCAAAAGAAAGATTAACTAAAATAGTACGTCATTTTTTCCCAAGCATTAGTTTATTGTAAAATGTACAAATATATCAATTGTAAATATAATGATCAATAGTGAATTTTCAAAGAAAATTATTTTTATTCAGTAAATTTCTTCAAGAATTTGTTCGTCTTTCTTAAAAAAAATCTCAGTAGTTCATTTCCTCATTAGTATAATAAGAAAGATTTGAGCACGATTTTCCCCGTGATTTATGGCCCTTGTAATAGCTCGTTTATGACCAATTTAGTCATTGAATTCTTGACTTTATGGCCCTCAAGAAGCAATAAATTTCTCTTTGCCTTTTTCAGAAAAAGTATGTTGCCCGAAAGAGTATAAAATATTATAATATAAGGAAAATTTAGAAAAAAATTAACATGATGCTTGTTTTGGAATTTGAAAATAGGAACTTAGGGATATATCTTAATACAATCATTATGTTTTTTGGGAATATTTTTGGATTTTTATTTACATTTAATTCAAAGTTTCACATTTTTTCTCTCTTTCATTTTAATCAGTTAAAAAGCCATTTTATTTTCTAGTCATGGTATATTAAAATATTTTGGGATTAATATTGGTTTAAGTAAAATGATTCATTTAGCTTGTTAAATAAATTTAATTTCATTAATTAATAAATATTGTTAATTAGTAATTAAGTAAAAAATCAAGATATAGCATTGTATGTGGGATAAGGAATTTAAATTTAGGAATTAAGAAATTTTTGTCTCATTGCAAATTTATCAGAACTTGGACCAATTTACATAGTTTTATACAAAAACTGATAAATTTGGTAGGAAACATACATTCCAAGGCCCTTGAAAGGATTAAATTCGGCATGACATCACTTTTCTTTTTCTGATATTGCATTGTTATGGGTTATAAATAAAGAAATTTATTCGTTATTTGACTCTATGTTGTATAGCACATTCAGTTCCTAGTGTGTAAATTCTGCACATTCTTTTGTTCAGATAGATTTTTATCATTAATTAAGTTTTTTTTTTGAACTTGGAAAAAGTTTAGAAGTGAACTATAGTACTCCAAAATTATAATAATGCATAGAAAGTGCTGCAGAAATTTCTAAAATCTCATAGTTTGATAATCTCACAGTAAAAGTAAAACAAGATCAATTTAAATTTAAAAAAATGCTTTAGAGAAGCAATTCATGACATTTGCCATTTTATTTTATTTTATAAATTTTTTTTTTCAAAAAAAATCTGTTGGTAACAACTATGAGAGATTATTTTTTGCTTTTGGTTGATACTTCAGAGAGTTCAAGCCTATTCTAATAACACATTTGTAAAGTATATACCATTTTAAATTAAAGAATACACAAAAAATTTATTTGTTATAATATACTAACATTTTTTTTAATTTTTAAAAAAATTTCCTACATAACCTTCACTTTAATTTCATTTAATATGTTTTTACAAGAAATGCCACTTTTTTCAGCTAAATTGAGATTAATAAAAGGAAGTGTGTTATTATAAAATTGAAATAATTGAGTGCATGCAAGTTAGTAAGTTAGAAAAAAATATTAGTAGCAAAAATAATTCAGGAAATCATCTTAATTAGAAATAACTCTATAAAATTTTCTAATTTTTTTTATTTAGGTGAAATTTTGTAAGTAATATTTATTAATTCTTCATTGAATTATTTCATATTTCTTACTATACGTGTATAAAATCACATAAAAATAATTTCAGAAAGGAATACAGGTCTATTAACATGGGTTTATAGGCCTATTAACATTAAGAGATTTAGATCATGTTTTTTCATAAATCTAATCTAAATAATTTCAAACAAAACACAAGATTTGTACGTTTTACGATTTGTTTGTACAAGATTTGTGATAAGATAAAACACATTCAATTGGCAACTAGTTTCAAGTTTCCTATTAATTTTTAAGAAGAGCATAAAATTTGAAATGGCCCAAGATTTAGTTTTATGCAATTATAGTTTCAAGAACTATAGTGGATAAACATTGAAACATTGCCTACTTTTTAAAACTAATTAAAATACTAAATAAAAACTGTAAAAAATAACAAAATTATATACACATTTTCACTTTTCAAAGTATATGTTCTTCAGAGAACCAGTGCACATACATATTCTCTCTTATTATAAATAGAGACATCATCTAAAATATTAAAAAAAACTGTCCTAAATTTAAAAGTTGAATTGTACCTTAGAAATTTTTTTTCGTGAAACTAATATTACTCTTAAAACATTTCCATTCCCATTGTGTGTTAATTACACACTTAAAGCAATTTTTTTTACCAATTTTTCTAACAAAACATTTTTTTTCTTCCTTCTTGCTGAGTTTTGACACGTGATTGTTTAAATCGGAGATTTGGTATTGTAAATTCTAACAAAACAAAAGCTACGGAGTATGTTCTACATCTACATTTCTCGGGATATTGTTTCATTTTTTATGTGTTCTGAAATTTTTAGCATATAAAAATGTTTTATTATAACACTGGACATATCAATTCTTTGATATAACCTTTGATGCTGCCTATTTGTTTTCTATCAATAAAAATGACAAAAACAGATTTTTCATCCGGTTTGACATTTTGGAATTACAGTGTTTATTGTTTTCTAGTTTCCGATAAATCAATAAAAAATCATATTATTTCGAATACAATAGAATGCTGTATGAGCAGAAACAATTCTAAAATGAATTCGATATATTTATATGATTGACAATACCACGAATAGAGGAACGCACAAAATGTCTACGTCAATTGTGTGTGAATAGATTATTTATAAACCAATAATAAAAATGTCCTCTCAGTTAAAAGAGTTTTTTACGTAACATCTGAAAAAGTTATATTTAATTTTACTTATCTTTTAGATATAGTTTCTTATTCATGATTACACCAAATTGTTAGACAATTTAATTATCTTATAAATGTTCTGTTCATTTATACACTATCTTTTGAAAATAAAAATCAACTCGAATATGGTTATTAAAAACTTAAATTAACTGTTTATCTACCTTGTAAATTTTACATTCTCACTTGTTTTGAATATTAACATTCTCAAATATTAAGTAGAAATATTAAGAACAATATTCCAAAATATTAAGCAGATTCTTTTTTCTTCAGCTTTCAGTGGGAGGAAAAAAACTGCGATCAAATATTTGCTGAAGGAAAACAACTTGAATTTTAGGAGAGTTATTTTCTACTAGAAATTATTCAGATTAGTATATTTAAAAAAGATGGACGAAATTTGATAATTTTAAAGCAGCTTTAAAATAGAGTTTTTATGAAAGTTTTAACAAAATATATTCAGAATAAACTTATCTATCTGTATATTTGAGTGCAAGTAAAAATGATATAGTCAGAACTAAAAAAGCTGGTAAAATAATTTGAATCACAATTTTACAATCTAAAGTTAAAACCCGTTTGGAATTTTGAGCTAAATGAATCGTAGGGTTGATTTTCTGTAAATCTATAGATTTGAATGCACGTAAATGGAATAATTTAAACGCAATGATTTAGAGGGTTGAAATTTAATATATGATTTTGGCATTAGCATAAAAGGTCGTAAAAAAGAAATCCAAATTGCTAATTAAATTTTTATTATACTACAAAACACAAATACTTATAACTAATGGCGCTCACGGCTTTGTCCAAAATTCCCTAATTTGAATTCGAGAAGGATATAATATTTAATAGGAAGCTTGAGAAAAGACCGCTTTCGCAGGCCCCTATCCTCTCTTTTTTTTAATTTCTTAAAAAATCGATTATTATTCTAACCAAGTATTAAACAATCTAACAATAAAATACAGGGTGTTCATTAATTATTGTCGGGGTTTCGTACCTCATAGCTTTCGAATAAAAAATATATCGCAAAAACCGATTACGTATTCGTAAATTACAACTCAAAGACTTTTATTAATGATATTAAAGTGCACAAAAAGCGTATATTAAAACTTGCACAATTTGAACTTTGTAGGCATTCAGCTGAAGGCGGTTGTGGAGAACGTTCCATATTGTCGTATGCGGTATATGTACCTGCACAGCTGATTGTTCAGTTGATTTACGTGGAATGCGAGTGAAAATTTCTTGGATACGATCAACATTTTCCAGCGAAGTGCTCGGTCTTCCCGTTGCCTTTCGGTGTAGAACGCGATTAGTTTCCTGAAATTATATTAACCAGCGTCTGATAGAATTATCTGAAGGAGGATCTTTCTTGTACGTGGTGCAGAAGCGACGTTGAGTAGTTATAGCTGATTTAGTTTCGGAAAACCACAATACACACATTGCTTTTCTTGCACGGTCGCCATTTTTTATTTATGACGTCATAATTACTCAGACTGCAAATGCGCTAAGGTCGCATTGTTGTCAAGTAAAATTCTTTGAGTTGCATTTTACGAATACGTAATCAGTTTTTGCGTAGTATTTTTTATTCAAAAATTATGAGATACGGAAACCCCGATAAAAATTAATAAACACCCTGTAGATAGAAGCTTGTTTTCGTTCTTAAATTGTAACGTATATTTCAATCACCATTTCAATATCCAATTTGTTTTATAACGTAGTATTAATAAATATTTTCGCTTCAAAAACTCAATATGAGTATCATTATAGAATCATATGTAATTCTATGCGAATTGAGCAAGAAAATACAGAAGTATGATTTTAAAACAGTGAAACATTTGAGGAAGTCTTCATTTTGTCCCCAAAATTAGTTATGTACGATGACAAGAATTTCAGTTCTTAAACTTAATGCTCTAATATTAAAATCATTGGGAAGATTTTTTTTTCAGTGAGTATAATCTCAATAGTTTAAAAAAAAAATTAAAGAAATCCGCTAGTGATTATATCCAGAAAAATTACAGTGATGCATTAATGTATTCTCAATTATATTTAATTTAAGGAAATATATCTAAGAAGGAAAAAAGAAATCTAAATAATTTTTTGCTATTAAAAATATTCTTTCCTGATGATAATGGCCATCATTTGTTCTTTTATCAAAAATTTCCCTGATGGAAACGATGGAATTGATCTCCTAATTATATTCATGATTGTTTCTTGAACTAGTTAACCAAAATTATATAATTCAGTGACATTTAATGTAGTTTAATAATGTTACAATGATTAATAAGTTTGGGTGTGTATATTTTCAAAAATAATTAACCGGATTAGTACAGGTTTTCTTTACTGCGGCTTTAATATCTACAAATAATATGAAACAGAAGAGAATATGAAAGTATGTGTTTTCACTTTATAGAAAAGATTATTTTAAACTACGAAAAGCAGATATATTTTAAAAAGTTGAAATGTATACTAAAGGTTTTCTTTTAAATTTTAACTAATATTTATTTAACTAAAAATGAATAAAAATTTCACTAGATCTTCCAAAAGTATAATTGTAAAATTTCAGTTTTATATTATTTTAAAAATTTTAATAATGCAATTATAGTTGCCAACGATTTCTTTTGAAAATTTCGGAAATTAAAAAAAAAGAAGTTCTGGATAATTTTTAACAGTTGATTTTTTTTTATTTCAACAAAATTTAAATAGCTCTTTTTTTTTGAAAATTTTTTTCTAATCATTTGCACATTTTAAATGAAGAATCAAAAAGTGTAACAACGTTATTGAAAAATACAGCATGCAATTTGAAATAGTTTATTCAGACATTAAAATTTTTAACAGCATTGTGATGACATAGTATTTGAATCTTTAATAAGATTTAGATTCATGTTATATTAAGATTTGCTTCATGTTCATAATTAGTTGCTAAAAAGTAATTTTAGGTAAATCTTGAACATCAAGATATGAGAAAGAATTTTGTTTTAAATTAAACCCAACCAATATTTGGACTAATAACAAGAGTGAAGCTATCTTTTTCCGTTGGAGAAGCTATTAAAGTTAGAGCTAAAGAATTTGACTTAGATATACTTTCAAAGATAAAAATGGTTGGATCAGAGCGGTTTTTTTAAAAACTAGAAGTTTGCTAAATAGAAAATGAAGCAAAACTCCGTTTTTTTTTTAATTTTGATTTATTAAAACCTTATACTACAAAATATACAATACTATATTATAGTATAAAAATTATTTTTACATAATTTCAAAATTAATAAAATCATATTTTTTAAAAAAATTTGCATATTTAACATTTTTTGCTACCGCATTTTTATCTAAATTTAATTAAATTTTATGATTTTTGTAAATATATTTTGTAACAACATTACCAGCGTTGTTAAAAATTCAAAACATTTTTATTGCAAATATTTCATGCCGGATTATCTTCCATGATTATTATTCGTATTTGATCCTATAGAGTAATACACACACTATCCATTATGCCATGGAATGTCTCCTTACAATTTCACATCATTTGGCATCGTGCCAACATACAATATAAATTAGCCTGTTTCTCCAGGATAGCTATTAATACAAGATGATAGAAAACCTACAAAAGACGCACTCATTTTTTTTTTGCCACTAAATTTTTGCACTTTTATTACAGCAGTTATTTTGCTTGTATATTTGTCAGTTTAAATGTTTCCATTTTTAGTACTTTCTGTTTTTGTATTTTTTGTTTTTGTTTTTTATCTTTGACCTTTATATTGTCATACATTTTTTTAAAATTATCCTTTGATTTTTTAAAACCATTTATATTTTTTTCATAAAATTTTGTAATAAATTTATGGTATTTTCTTTTTTTTTTGTACTTGATTGCGAATTAAAATATAAATGGAAATCTTGAGGAAATCGTAGTTTCAAATGATAGTTTTTGAAATATTAAACGAGATTGATGATTTAATTAAAGTTTTTTTAAAAATATTACCTTTACTTCTTTCTTTCTTTTTTCCCCTTTTCAAATTATTTTGTTTTGCAAATAGCATTCATTTCTGTCTTTCAGTTTGCCCGTTTTCTGGGGATTTTTTCCCCTTCTTCTAATCTCTATTTATAATAAAGATAAATACGTTTTTTTTTACAATTAACTGTATGATAGGGATTATTCGCCAAATAACTCTCTAAGGTTAACACGATGATTTAATAGAAAAAAAGCTAAATCCCCACCAAAAACTAAAGTTTAGTTACTATTGTGAGCTAAGACCAAGGTTAATTCGATGAATTCAGTAAAAAAACTTAATTTCTACCAAAAGCTAAGATTTAAAAATTATTATCATGCAAGAACATGTTGTTGTTTGGGGTATGAGGCTTTTGGCGTCAACAAAAATCCGTAGGCGAAAAATTGAAAATTTAATTTCTGCAAGAGCATCTAAAAAATTCAGCTTTAAATAACGTGATGCTATCCCATTTACAAAAGCTCTGATTTAAAAAAAATAAGTTAATGACTCCATCAAATAAAACCTAGAAAATGTCATTTTGAGCAGCGTGATTACGTGAAATGAAATAAATAGGAAATTTAGTATTTTTTATATATTAAATGCAAGACAAAATTGTGTTGATCGTTTGCTATACTAAAGTGACTCATTCAATGAAACGATTAAAATGAATAAAAATATAATTCAACTTGCACGAGCACGCGGTGCTTGGCCGTTCAAGAAATTATGTTCCAAGATGATACATTGTAATATACATAGCAATTCTCATTCTAATCTTTTTTGTATGCTAATGCCATTTAAGGCGTTCACACAATGACCCGAAAATGTGTAAGATAATTAAAACAAACTAACTTTATGATGCTTTTATGGCTCTAAATTATTTCTAAATGATATAGCGGAAAGAAATATAATCGATATTTCCTTCAAATTAGTTAATCTTCAAAAGCTTGAACTTAAACAAACCTACTTAAACTCATTTTTTGTAAAAGAAATGATAGATTCTTATACAACATAAAGTTTAGAAAGTAAATAATGGTGAAAATACTCTAAATCTGAGTATCACAACCTTTTGTGTGCCATGCCCCACTTTAACCTTTCTAAAGTTAACACGCCCCCCCCATGTAAAATACATAATATTTAACATTAAAAAACTGATTTGTTCATTTAAGAAACATAAATGATGGATTCTAGGAATAATAAACGATGGATTCTATGAAATTATTAAAAAACACAGTAAGTAAAATTTCAAATCATATAATGAAAAACTGAAATTAAAATTCCAAATAATTTTAATACTAATTTGATATATCCGACAAATCAACTAACATCGGCTACATAATCCATGTTGGGAAATCAATTTGTTACAAATCTAAAAGTCTCTCTTTTAAATCGGCCGATAGATTATTCAAAAGACCACTTTCAAATTGCCCCCCCTGCGAGATGCCCGTCTCCCCCTGTCGGGTGTGAGCCCCACGTTAGGAAACACTGCTCTAAATGTTGTTTATAGTTCTTGTAATAAAGTTGGAGTCATAAAAATTTGGATGATTTTTTAGCTTGAAATTTTTGTTTACTAATGAGAGGACGTAAATTTTTCTTTATTGATTTAGAGAAATTATTTTCATTGACGTCATGAAATTAATTACGCAGTATAATGTTGAATTCTGAATTATTGTATTGTCCGTCCTTTCTCTATATTTATAAACGTGCAGTGATGCAAAAAGTATATTTTTGGATTAGTTGAGCACAATCACTTCCTATTAAATTTAGGTGATAGGACAATAAATTAAAAAGGCGTTTCCCGTAATAAACGTAGTTGTATAAAACTTCTGAAATAATTTAAATCATTCGTATATTAAAGTTTTTTTT
>JAOUZG010030345.1:2532072-2542551 GCA_026289955.1 Argiope argentata | reverse complement strand
TATATATATATATATATATAGTCAGTAGTTTTTATAAAAAATTGATTATATAGAACAGAAATATTTAATTTTTATACTTATCAAATTATATATAATATCAATTATATATAAATAAGCGTCGTTTTTATAATTAAATATTTTATGAGTATGGAAAGTTATTGTTGTTGTTGTTTTTATCGAAATTTCTGTATGATTTTAACTGTATGTAACTGTTTAAACAAGACATTACTAAATGACACTATCTTAAAATTGTCAGTTTATTACATTCTCAATTACACCAATAAAGGATTCAAAGCCAATTGTGGCAACGCAAAAATGTGTGATTTTCCTACACCAGTTTGAGTAAGCAATACAGATCAGAAATTTCTAATTTTCTTTATTATCTATTAGTTTAATTGGAAAGTACTTCAAAATGAATCGGAAAAATCAGTTCATTAATAATGTTTCCTTTTAAATGCATCAAATATCATGAAAATAAACCGAATCGTTTGGAATAAACGGTCGAAAACTCAATAAGCCTAACCTCATTAGCGTGGGGAAAAACAAACTGAATTAGTTACTTATTTGGAAGTGAGAAAATAAAGTTTTGGCTAGAAAATTATTTTTTAATTAATTGATAAAAAATTAATGAACTAATATTTGAAAAAAACTGTAATAACTTCAAATGTCATTCACTACAAGTTTAAAAAGAATTATTTTTAGAATTTGAAATTTGTTTTAAAATTCAAAATTTGGGTTTTATTCATTAAGTGTAAAAAAATTCAATTTTTTGAAGATACGCTTTTACAATCCATTTCGATACTTTAAATCACATACCTCGGAATTGTAAAATTTACAGACAATATCTTGCAACGATATTTATATATAAAGTAATGCTATTTGACATTTTACAGGAATTGTTTCTGGGCATTCTTTTTACGATGATATTGCAAATTTGTTTGCTACATTAATTGAATAATTATCGAAAGAAATATAGAATAGAATAATTATCTTATCGAAAGAAACCAAAACATTAAAAACGATTATTTTGAGCATTTCTCAAGTATGCAATTAAATTATTGTTATTACCTTGAACCGTTACTGTTCCATGGTGCCATTTGAAAGACTTAAAAAAATAACTTTTAATAAACAACATATTTGATTAATGGTATGAATTAGGATAAAACTTTGTAAATTAATTAAGATTAAATTAAATTTTAAAATAACATTTCGCGCACACATGACATTTCTCGCTACTAATTACTGCAATGTGATCCGTCACTTGCAGTAATTTCAAATTACAAGATACTCATCTACATGCCTAGATGGATTATTGTTTTATATCAAATCAGTTCCATTATACAGTTCCGCAGTTTTTTTCATTAGCCAGAAAAAATATATCTAAACTTTTAAATGATTCTCAATTTGCTAGAGGTTTTGAATTCTCATTGTTTAGTCTTAAAAAAACTAATTGAAAAAGGTATTAAGAAAAAATGAAATCGACGAGCATTGATTAAAATATATATTAATCATAACAAACTTATAACGCACCCTTTTATTCTAACATGCCAACTTAATATTAAAAAATTAGAAATACTACATTAACTAAAATTTATTGTATCATTCGGATAATTAGTTACAATGCCGAATGTCTTTTTATTTCTAAATAAGAAATTAAAACAAATTTCTGTATTATAATATAACATGGAAAATGTACTGTTAGTTTTTAATTTTCAAATTAAAAATTTTAGATTACACTTATTAATATTTGTTTTACATTGAAACTGATATATAAAAGAAATTTACATATATTAATTAAGCAAACTAATTTAGAAAACATAAGAATTTCTTTTCTTTCTTATAGCATTTAAAGTTGGGAGTTTAATGAAGCAAATGCTTAACACCAATGGAAGATTAAGTACAATACAATGATTAATCTCTGAAAGGTCAATGCCCGTTCAATATAAACACATACATTGATAAAACCCAATTGTCACATCCTGTGAAACTTTTGCTCGACTTTCGTTTCGCAATATTCGTTCAAATGTAAAACAAAACTTTAATTTCTATTATTTTTATGAAAACGCTAAATACATATATAAATATATAATTTTAATATTTAAAGAAAAAAATTATAATGCATTATTAATTATAACTATTATTACTTACTTTACTTATATATTGAAAGAAATGAATTTTTTAAATGTTATCATTATTAAAAGGATTTAGAAGTTTTTTTAAAAATTTATTTTAGGTTTAAATTATGATAATTGACTAATTTCATTCAATTTTAAAAGCCATTATTTTGAGACTGTTGGTATATGTTTTTTATAACAGTAGTTTAATGTCCGAGTTTGTCAATTTTATTGCAGAGTTCGTTATGTGGAGATAATTTGACCCCCGATGAATTTTAATACTATTGAAATTAGAAATATTTGAGTGGAATCAGGCTCTCTAATCTACAGAATGCCAATACTCGTGGAAGTTCTCATAAATTCATCTTATAATTTTTATATCATAGACGTTAGAATACTTTTAATCATCTTTCAAACATTCCAGTAAATTTGAAATTCATATTAACATTTTTTTTCTTTAAGTTTCATTTTCAAAGTCTTTTATAAGAAAGGAAATTTATTGTAAACAAATTAAGTTGCTAACGATTACTTGAAAAATGAGCTTTGAATATAGATATCTTATTACTTAATCAGTTTTTCATGTTTTATATCAAATAAAATCTAGTTTGGATAAATATAAATAATTAGAGATATTTGCTTCATTGTATTACTAAAAAATTCCAACGTTATATTAAAAAAGAATAAATAATACAAGGAAATTAGCAATATTTATACAACAAAAATACAAGTACAAATATACTAATCTTTTAAGGGTTATTCCATCTTTGGTCCATCTTCTAATGTCCAAATTTTTATTATTTAGAATACACGTGCAATTAAATATGCGTGCAATGCACTTATATGGCAGTACTCAATGCAAATTTTATTAAAAGTTTGTAACCTTTACCACAACATGAATTGTCAGTTAGTTGTTCAGAGAATATGATATTTCATACCTACAGTATACCCAATTTATCTCATGTATTCCAAAGGTTTATCGAAATCTTTCTTTATTTCAAAGAATATAGTTTAGATGCTGTGTTTTCAAATGGCATCTGGTGAAATGTCCAAAGATTGACCCCATTCCTTGCTTCCATCATTAGAATGACATGTGTTAAGTTCGTCTCTTCCATCAGAAGATTTATAAACTGATAATATGGCAATTTTTTCCACCAGATGAGCAAAATCGACGTCTGACAGCACTCTCTGGAAACGAGTCAGGAAGAACCAATCAGCATAAGACAAACGGAGGCTTAAAGACTTGAGGGTTTCCTTATCAATCCAGGCGGCTGTGAATTTCATAATAGCAACTCTTTTCGATGGCACGAGAAGCACAAGTCGATATATCAGCACTGTCCCCGACAAGACAGTCAAGGCTATGTACCATGCATGGACATAGAGGAACATGTACATGTAAAGTTTATTCAGAGGAAGAAAACAAGAGATTTCATGGTGAACTTTATCCACAGTGATGGAACAATTACCAGTTGATGGGAAATAAAGGTTTTGGAAATCAGACCAATTCAGGAATTTTAAGACAATTGTCGCTTTGAAAAAGAACCCTAACCACAAAGTCTGCGCCAGAGAGATAGCATAATTCAAGCATTCACAAAAGATATACATTCCAGTGTACAGTTTGTGTGTACCTTGAGTGGCAAGAACATAACTGGCGAGATAGCACAGCTTCATACTTCTTTTTTCATTTCTGTTGCTGCCTAGTTCTCTATCTGCTAATCTCTTAATGTCATCTGAATCGTAATACTTCCACAACAAGCGTGGAATATAGAAGTTGAAGGCGTGAACCAGGAAAAGTAGATTTACCCATGGATAAAAATCTTGGTATTTGCGAAATTCTGGATGCGTGCTTGTCCAAGTGTAGACATAATGATCATAGCAGAAGGTTTCTACTTGTTCTTGAGTCAAACCATCAACTTTTAAACAGGAAAAGGAGTACCCTAAGACAAGCCTGCAGGTTGTAACGAAACTGCAAGACAAAAGAAGCACAACAGTCCATCTGTAATGGAGATGAAAGATGAAATTATCAATCAACATCTTTTGGCGCGAGTTGAGAGTGCAAGCTTCACGGAACATTATTTTCGACAATACAAGTAAAGAGAATGTTACATTTTTTGTGTAATAGCTGAACCAGGAAATCGGAAAAGGAGGTTTCTGAGATTTGATGTCATCTTACTGCTGCAGGAAGCTTGTTGGCAGGATGGAGTTTGTCAACAACCTGCATTGTTATGTCTAGATCATAAACTTTAACATGTATTTTTCGATAGGATGTCAAATTAGACAGTAAAATAAGTTTGTCGTTAGTTGATAATTTCAAGCGCAAATTTCCCCAATTTTGTGTGGCGTAATTCGGAATGATAAAAATCATTTCCTTGTTCTGTATCAAAAAGAAAGAGGAAGAGGCATGTAATAGATTACAAAGAACTACTATTTTTATTCTAGTTTCAATGCAGATTTCAATTTTTATAAAAAAAATCATGTCTATTCGAAACATATCAAGATGTTAAATTTTGGGAATAAGTTTTAAACTATGATGCAGACAGTTTTTTTTGCGGTAAATTTTTAAAACAAACTATAAAAGAAATTATTAAGATTTGAATGTTTGGTTTTGGTTGAAAAGAAAAGCAGATTGTTTTATTTATTTAATTTACCAGACGATTTAAAATGACACTGCAAGATAAACGTCTGAATCACTAAGAACGCCTTCAGATATCCATATCTGTTGAACTAATGGCTTTCATAAAAATCGTTTGCTTTACTGTGTAATCTTTATTTTTTACGAAATTTGTATTTATTTTGCTAAGATGCTTTGTTTTTTTTTAATTTAATTTACCATGTATCGACTTATTATTATGAAGGGACAGTGGGATATAAACCTTATATATGCATCTGAATTTTCGAAACAGTATTTATATATTGATTTTTGCTCTTATAGATTCTCAGTTTCTGTTCATTTTAGAGGAATCAATTTTGGACAAAAAAAAAAGAAGGTTTCTCTCTGAATCTTGATTTGAATCCCTTATTTCAAGATGATTACTTGATGAGGTCTTTTGACCGTAATCATCTATATTCTTGTTACTTAATGCAAAGTAATATTCCTTCTTACATAATTGATGTTTTTCAGTTTTGAATTTAAAAAAATGTTTGTGTGTTTATTCGTTCCTAATGTCACAAAATGATGCTCAAATATAAAGCAAACAGGATGGTAGCATAGCTAGCAAATCTAATGAAATGGACAATAGATAAGTTTTTTTAAACTTAAAGAACTTCAGTATCGAAGTAATGGTAACAGAGTCCGACTTAGCCTAATTGGGATCCGAGACAAAAACCACTTCAGTAATAAAGAACCTAACTTTATGGTGGCATTTAAATTTTTCATCCATAATAGATATATAAGGAAATTTATTAAAACCTAAATAGCTATTTGGGGCTTTCTCTGATGTGAGGACCCTGGAGGCCCTGTGTTAGTCAAGCACGGCAATATGATTTTCCTTCTTTCAATCGTCAGCAATGATTTAGGGAATGTAAGTGGCATCCAATATGAGGCATAAATTGTCGTCTTTTCAAAATATTTCTTTTGCTTAACGACTCATTTGATTGAAATAAAGCATTAACATTTTTCCTCATTGTGCTTTTCAACCAATACACTACCGGAAATAATAACATCAACTAATAATTTGTAAATAATGAGAGGATAATTTGTAAATAATGAGAGGCAACTAATAATTTGTAAATAATTAGTTGTTATCATCAACTAATAATTTGTAATAACATCAACTAATAATTTGTAAATTCTGACACTCTCTTTCATATCCTTTTATAAAAAATATCATTCTTCCTCCAATAGTATATGGACCTCCGGGTACCACCAGTACTCAGATTTTTATTTTCAAAAGTCTGCTCTTTTGAAGTTTTTGCTTTTGAGATAGAGTAAAGAAATGCATGCACTGAAAAGCACTGCATATATTACAGTGCTTTCCCTCCTTTTCAATTGATTGAAACTCAAATTTTGTACAAGAACTGCAATTTAGAATATTAAAATCCTTTTATTATCATGTAAGAGCATGATGTTGCTTTGAGGATGAGGATTTTGACGTCAATAAAAATCCGTAGGCGAAGAATAAAAACTTTATTATTTGCACGAACATCTCAAAAAAATCAGCTTTTAATAACGCTTTGTCATTGCATTGACAAAAGCTCTGATTAAAAAAAAAAAGTTAATGACTACCACAAGTGAAACTTTAAAAAATGTAATTTCGAGCACGTGATTATATGAACTGAAATGGATAGGAAATGCGATAATTTTTAAACAAGAAATGCGAGACAAAGTTTTTTTTTATCGTTTGCAATACTAAATAGATTCATTCATTTAAACAATCAAAATGGATATATATATAATTTAACTTGCACGAGCGCGCGGTACTTGGCCGTTCAAGAAATTAAGCTCTGGCATAATACATTGAAGTACCTTTTAATATCTATTTAAATTGTTGTTGTTGTTGTTTTAGCTATCGCATCTAAGTGCCAGATACAGTAAAAACGACAGATGGTCAATCTTTTGACGAATTCGATAAAAGTATACAACTTAGATGTCAAATTTGAGTTATTAATTACATTACATTTCACATTTATATACATGTAAATGATAGACAGACAAAAATTTGCGGAATAAATTTCAAAATTTAAAACAAAGCTAGATACCCAATTTCATTTATATAAGTCGATGCATTTTTGAGTTACCGCGTTTACATGCATGTGAATATAAACTTCCTTCCAACCTCTTGTATACATTTTGTAGTTATCAAGTTGAAGTTGTCAGAAATACAGATATAGCATAAAATATTTAGCTTAAATTGCTAGAAGTTTGAAAACTTAATGTAAAAAGCTCACACCAAAAGCATTTTAGCTTTACAAATGAACAGAGAAAGAGGAATAGTTTTGAAAATATGCTTTTCGAACTGAAGAAATTCTGAAACGTGAAAATTGCTGAAAATGTAGATTTGGAATTATTTTGGGTATCACAATACTTTTTTTGTGTGTGTACTGTATTATAAAAAAATAATAATAATAAATAACTGAAATTTTATTTTTTAATTGAAAGCTGCTTTCTCAAGTTACATGTTATCATGTGAGAAGACATTGCTTGTCTTAATTTAAATCCTTAGCCAATTTAAACAATGTCGAAACAATCATGTGACTATCAGAATACGCATGCTTCCATATATCGAAAATCAGATACATGGCGGACATTCGAACCAAGCTGTAACTTTTTATTGATGATAAGTCACCAAATGTGAAAACCCATATTATCATTTTCAACAACCCTAAAAGAGAAAAATTAATGCCCTAAAAGCAGTAAATCGCCAATTTTCTGTCGATCATTTTGTGACTTCAAAAACCTCAAACCAAAACAACTTGTTCTCACATGATAAAAGCTTTTTTAAAAAAGTAGCAACGTTGCCATTGATTTAAATTTTTAATTTACAAATTAAATCTCTTTTTTAAATGATTTTTTGACGATAAATCGCCAAATGTGACAACCTTCTGAATTATTTTCTAATGACCCTAAAAAAGGAAAACTGATGCCTCAAAAGAGATAAATGACCAATTTTCTGCCTACACATTTTGAGGCTTCAAAAAAAAATATATCAAACCAAAACATCTGGTTCTCGAATGATAAAAAGATTTTTTAAAAAATAATTGTGTGTTTTAAATAACTGTGTTTGAAAATATTATAAGGTCCAAAAAACTTAATGCTTAGAATAAAAAACAAAAACTGAATTTGAAACAAATTTTGGAGTTCAAAATCATTTCATCATGTTTGTTTTATGGATTGTTTTGATTTTCCATTCATTTGCTGACTTATCCATCGGATTAGATAAGAAAACCATTTTGTGTGCCATTATTCAATCAATTACTGTAACAGCTTAGATAAGAGTTTCTCAAATTTTTTGCTAATTCATAACTATCTTGGGCAAAGATTTTTCTTCACAAGTCCAAATATACAATTATATCACTAAAGATAAAAAAAATAGTTAGATTAATTTTTGATAACTTTTATAAATATTTTTGAGACAAAAAAGTTAGTGTATTTCTAGTTTAATATTGCATTTATTTATAAATTTCAATCCGTTAATATTTTTATGTTGAATTAATTAAACTTCAGTTTTAACATTCCAAGTAATGACCCATTATCTATGTAGAAAAACCATTATATTCTTGAACTATATTCCAATGTTTTTCTCGGATGTTATTAATGGGGGAGGGTAAATTGTTCCATGAAAATTCTTATATATGATTTTATTTTTCCTTGAATCTTCAGCAATTTCTAGCTAACTGTTTTGTGAGAAATTTATTATATTTATATTTATTATATTATATTAATTTACTTATTGATTAGAGAAAAAAATTTAAACTTTTAAAATTAAAAAAATATAGAATGTAAATTTAAGTTTTTTCATTTTAAAAATTTTAAAAGTAAGATATTTATAGTAAAATGTACCCCCCCCCAATGTTTTAATGTTTGGTTTTAATATTTTGTAATATTAAATCAAACTATTATATTATAATGTTTGGTTTTAATACATGTGTTCAATTTGATTTGCCGTCAGCGCTGATTCTATTAACCTTATAGAATACATCGTTTTACGGATATGGTTTATAAAGCTATAATAGTAACATTGTCATCCGAGGTCAGATTCATAACAATGATAGCTCGAACTTCCTAAATTAAGTAGTTCAGAGATAGACCGAAAGATGGCGATACCATCGAGGTAAAGGCGAGGGGAGAAAGTCTTACAATCGCATTAATAAGATAACTCTCTCTTCAAACTAAATGCAAAACAAAACAAAAAATTAAGTTTTGATATCTTCATTTTTAGAGATAGTGTGATATCAGCCATAAAAAAACTTGTGAATTAGTTGTTCAAAGGCTAGGAAATATACTACTTTTCAGACTGGAAATAAATCTTACAAGGTCATCTAGAATTTTTCATCGATTTTTAAAGGTTCAATGTTTTTTTGAGCAATGCAATTGTTCTGATGGGAAGAAAAGCCCTTTGGTGTTGTTAAGAACTTGCGTTTAAATCTTCTTCAGATAGCGATAATACTTGCTAAGGATGTTGGAGTTCGCTATTCTAATAATTCTGCTAATTTTCTGTATTCAGTTGTTTTTTCGGAAACAAACTCGAGTTTGTCATTTCAAAAAGTTGCCAGGTTTAAGACCGCAATTTCTCATTGGAAATATCGCATGGATCTTAAAACTATATACAAGAGAGGGGAAATTTCATCCTGGAGTTTGTAAGTACTAGATTTTTTTTTTACTATGTAAATTATTGTTGTTTTTTTATGCTAGAAAATGAATCTTTTATACTATAGTCAGGTCTCTTTTAATGCGGATTGTTTTTATGCGATTTTGTAGTTATGCGGTTTGTATTTCATCCTCCAAACATTTCTAGATTTTTGTTGTTATTATTATTTTTTATATTTTTTATTATTATTATTTATACTTTTTATACGAATTAAAATTTTCTCCGTTTCTAAAATTTAAATAATTTGTTTCGAACTGTTTCATCCTCCTCCCTCCATTGGTATGTTGCATTTCCTTCTAAAATCAAATTAGTAATAAATTTCAAAAACTAATTGGCAACAATTTGCAAAGAGATCCATTATAAATGCAATGCCTTCAGTTCCCATTCAATATTTTGGAGAATAACAAAGATAGAAATGAAATACGATTTGCCAAATGATGTAGGGGTTTTTTTTCGAGAAAACGAATTTTGTAACGAAATTCTTCTTATGCCTATATTCTTCTTATTCGAAATAAATTCTTCTTATACGAAATTCTTCTTACTACCTATAAAAGGCAGAAGAAAGTAAAATAATTTTCTAGGAAATTTATAAAATGCTATCGATTTATTCTTTACAAAAATTAAACGTCGACTGCTTAAAAACGATAATAAAAAAAAGAAAAAAGAAGGGGAAAGTATGGATGATTCGTATTTCTAGCGAATGTGAAAACATATTCCGTTTATAAACGTTCTCCTTGTCTAATTTCATTTCGTCTTTGTCTGTTATTCACTTTATTATTATTTTTTTTACTCTAAAAAGAACAGCAAAAGGTTCAGCGAAAGCAAACTGCTTAAAATATCGCGAAACAATGAAAATAATTTAAATGCAAACGATATCAAAAGATGAGCTGGCGTAGAATCATCACCAAACGATTTTTCTCCGTTTTTTACTGCTATGTAATTATAACTTGATGTTTCATTTTTTTTGGCGAAGAGGGAGAAAATTTATATATACACACACACACACACACACACACACACACACACACACACACACACACACACACACACACACACACACA
>JAOUZG010030345.1:2502707-2516412 GCA_026289955.1 Argiope argentata | reverse complement strand
GTTAACTAATATCCAAAAGAGAAGGCGAGAATAATGCAACTGCTACACTTCAGAATTAAATTACATTTTACAATGATTTTAATTTTATAGATTTTAATCTAATTTTTTGAAATTTACTCCATTATATGCTTTAAATTAAATTGGATGAAAATGGGTTTAGTGCTATTCTATGCAATATTGTATCTCCTTTGAGCGCCCATACATTTAACTATGGTATCGAAGGATTGTCATTCCGACCACAGTCTAGGACTGTTTGAACTTTCTAGAAAGCCCCATCCAAGTATAGCGTCATAGCTGCAATGCTGCAAAACTAAAAATTCGAACGACACTTCTAGGTTGTTTATGGCAATTCGTAGGATGCAGTTCCCCAATGGTCCTACAAAACTTCTATTGGCGACTTTTTCCATTGGCATATATTTTTATGAAAATGAAATGATTACATCTAATTTTAGTTAAATTCAAATTTATCTTTGTAATTTCGTTTTCATCATTGAAAAGAAATATATTTTAAAGCAAGCAAACTTTTAAATAAGATTATTCCCTTTTTTGTATATATATTTTTTATTTTTAAGCTAACAGTGCAATAAATAATATTTTTGCATTATTTGTCTATCTATTTGATTAAGACTATCAATGATAAATATTGCAATTTTTCGTTTAAATAGTTTAAGTGTTTATAGCATTGCTTCTTTACTGCGAGTATGTACTTGATTTCTTCGTTGATGGAAATTCGTTTAAAAATGCGGGGCAATTTTATTTAATTTTAAAATATCTTTAGAGAGTCCTTTATAGCGAAAAATTTCCTGAAAGATATAAATAAAAATTGTTGAGGTTTATGTGATTTAAAAATTTTTTTTTTTAAATATTGATTGAAAATTGCGACAATTAATTCAATGATTAATTCAATTAATTTCAACTTTAATAATATTTATTTTATTTATAAAGTTGCAATAAGATTTCATTTTATTATGTACACAAAATACACAGAAAAAGTTTGTAGATTATCCTGTTAATGAGTTGGCTTTTCAAAAAGTATTGATGCGCTGAATGAGTCAGAAAAATTGTGGATTGAAATTATAGTTATTAGATATCACTTAAAATAATAATGGCAACACTTGGAGGTAAATTCAGAAAAACTCTTAAGAAGAAATAAGAAGCACAATGACTTATAAAATATGATTGGAAATACAAGTATGATGAGTTAGAAAACTTCGATCGTAAATTCCGAAGTTGGATATCAGCAACTATCTATTTGAAGCTAGGCTAAGTACAAGAAATTTCAATTTGACGAAAACATTATCATTGTCTTTGATCTATCACAAATAAAAGCTCCCATGAATTTTCGAGTATTTTCATCAATCCACTGCCTCCCCTATAAACTATAAATAACTATTAATGATAAGAAACTCAAGAGTTTGTGGAGCAGTTGAATGTACGGAGCCTTATGTACAGTCTAAGCATAAAATGTCACCTTACCTTTGCTCGTTTTTGATTCATCATTTTTGATGAAACGAGTAGTAGATCGTCTGAAGATGTTTCTGGTCATAAAATATTACTTATTATCATGTTAGAACATGATGTTATTTTGGGAATGAGAGTCAACAAAAATCCGTAGGTGAAAAATAAAACAATCTGTAGGGGAAAAATTGAAATTTTATTACCTGCACGGGCAGCTCAAAAAATGAGACTTTAATAACACTTTGCCATCGCATTTACAAAAGCTCTGATTGAAAAAGATAAGTTAATCACTAAAGTAAATAAAACCTAGAAAAATGTCATTTTGAGCGTGTGATTATGTGAAATGAAATAAATAGGACATGCGATATATTTTTCTAAACAATCAATGCGATACAAAGTTTTTTTTTGGATCGTTTGCAATAAATACTAAAGTGATTCATTCAGTGAAACAATGATAATGAATAAAAATATGATTTATCTTGCACGAGCACGTGGTGATTGGCCGTTCAAGAAAGTATGCTCTGCCATGATACATTGAAATATGAATAGCAGATTTCATTTTATTATAGTGCCATCTGCTTCTTTTGTACGCTGAATTTTAAATTCGTTATATTTAGGGTCGTATATTTACATAAATGACAACTTTGTCGACTTTTATTTATGCATTTTTTGCGCCTTTGAGCTTTTTTGAGAAATATTGATAAATTGAGTCATTGCAAAGTACTAGCGAATGAAGCTATAATAATCGATGCACAAAATTGCGCAATAGATGTAGCAATTTAAGTGCGAAACTATTTATTTACAGCAACACACATGCTCATGCATCATAAATTATTATAAACTATACGAGAATTATTAAAACTATAAGAAAAGATCCCATGTTTTCCTCTGCTTTATACAACAGTGCTAGTGTTCACACAAGGTCAATTTTTGCTCTCAATAATGTATCTGTTGTGAATGCTTTAGACTCAAAATTGAAAATTAAAATTAAGCAGGCGTTGCACTAAGCCAGTATTATGAATCCAACATGGTAGCTCATGTGCAAAAAAGTGGATAACAATAAGTACTTAATTTGACTAAATAACTGCATCCTGTTATGTCACTTATTGGATGTGTAATCTTACTTGATAGACAAGTATGGCTTGTTGAAAATTAATTTCAATCTAATTATCAAAATAATATTCTGTCTCAATTTAAACTCATGTGTAGTAAAAGCTAATAGCAGTTTATAGAGTAAGAAATAACTATTTACCGTGGGAGAAAGAACATTGAAATCCAACTCCATAAAATGAAAATTACGAAGAAAAACAACACAATTAAATATTAATACCAAGAACAGAGCATTCTAAGCTCTGAAATTTTTCAACCTTCGAGCCGAATTATTCGGCTAATATTGTTATTGTTGTTATTTCTTCGTCTATCTCTAATGAATTATCTTTTGATTGTTGTAGTTAATGATTTATTTATCAAGAATAATTCTTAATTTCTTTTTGTTTGAGTTCTGAAATTTTTTAGTTTTATTGAATTTTTCTATTTATACAACCATCACAGGTATTTCTTTGTCTGTATCTAATTAATTAATGTATGATTATTGTTGTTAATGAATTATTTACGTAGAATAATACTTAACTCAAAATTTTTTTTAACTTGGAATTTATCCAAAACAAGAGCTAATACTTCCTTTTTTATATAGATATAATTGAACGCATAATAGGGACCAATATATTGTTTCAAAAGCAAGGACTCCACTGCTTCTGGGTTGGATCTAGTCCGATAATATCCATATTTTCTCCCCAATTACTGGAAGTAAGTGCTTCCATTCCAGGTTGAAAACTCTTCTGTATTTTTATCATGTATATTCATTGATAAAATTTTTTAAACTACTCTATTCAATGAAAAATATCCAGATAATTTTAGATTTATTTATTTTTCGATTTTTTTCCCAGAAAGGCATCGTTGACTTAAAAAAAATATCTTATCTTACCATGGAGTTTAACATTCAGCTCACTGCAATAATTTTCTGATCTTAATGATATTCGTTTGAATTTTACTGTAAAAGGTGTCGGAAAAATTAATGAAAGATTAGAATTTGACAACATTTGTGCAATAAGGTATTTCCAACCCTATTAAAAAATCATTTGACAGCTGACAGTTTAAAAGTTACTTAGGCATTACCTTATTAGATCTTGTGAAAAGGATAAAACAGCATGAATAATGATTGCCCTGTTAAATAATGACATAAATTCTGAATATTGAGTAGAGTATTAGGGAGCTATAAAATAAGAAGAATTTTTGTGAAATACATTTTTGTAGAAATCACAAACATTGCTATTCCGAGAGCAAAGGGTAAAACATTATGGTAATATCGTGGATGGACTTATAATTGTATAATGGCGTCAGCTACATATCCTAATCAGTACTGTTTATTACAAATTGATATCTTTAAGTTATACCCACAGCTATATTTTAAGCTGTAATAAATGAGATAATCAAATGATAATTGTTCTACCTGCTTCATATTTAAAGAAAGCTCAAACCAAAAACAGTACTTGCGTCGGCCGGGAGTCGAACCCGGGTCAACGGCTTGGAAGGCAGCTATGCTAACCGTTATACCACCGACGCTTCGAAAGATGAGCTTTTATGATGCTTGAATTCATATAGAAATCAGGTCAAGTATCTTGGTGTGTTGCTTTTTATTCTGACACTGAAGAAACACGGTGGCTAAAATACTTCAAGGAAATAACAAATTTTTATTCAAATACTGTTAGATATTTTTGAACCCATATTTTTCAATCCCAGAACATGATCTCAATTTGCATACGGTTGGTGCATGTTTTATAAATTTTTGTTGGCAACACTGAAGGTGTGTCAAAGACACATAAAAACTGTATGTATTTTTGCGTTCATGTTGATGATGACTTCGTGAGGAGCGAGTGAATTTTTAAGACATGTACCAATCGGATATCTTTTCATGTAGTATTATGCTCTTATTTTTATTACTCGAAGAAATGAGTTATGTTTTTATATAACTGATTAATAAATCTATATTTTAAGAAACCTGGCTCTTCATTTTAAAGCATAGCCGACAACAAATACCATCAGTAGTTTCATTTCTGCTTTGAAAGTGAAACTGTCTGCTATTTTTATCGGATAACTTTATATTGATACCATAAATAGTATGACAAGTATAATATAAATAGTAATAAATATAATATAAATATAATAAATAGTATGACAACATAAATAGTATGATATATTTTAATACAATGTACATTCAACATTGCATTAAAAATATAAATCATTTATGCGTCATGAATGCATTTTAAGATTTTTTTATTATATATAATTATAAATAAAGTTTGATGTATAATTACAGCATCAAAAATAAAATGGAATGAACTAAATAATTTATCTGTAACTTTCAAAATTATGATTTAAAATATTCTAAATTGTTTAAAGGTAAAAATTACAAAAATTTATTGAGACAAAATATTATGTTCATATATTTAATATATTATAAATGGCTATTACATTGATTAGATTTAAAAAATAATATGCATATCAAAATTGATTAAATGAATATTTCTACTATTTTTTGCTATTCCGGTTATTCTGCTTGCTATTTTTGATATTTTGCTTCCTATTTCTGCTTTTCTGCTGGCTCGATGTAATTGTATCGTTTGAGCAATTGCTCCCAGTCACACTTTGAGTAGTCTCATTGGTTTTGGCACCGAATACATTGCTATAATAGCTCAATTGATGTAAGCATTTGGTAAATTGTCAATATTTTTGCTAAGTAGCTACTTTTACACTGGTTATAATCTGGAAAGTGAGCTTGACAACATTGTTTGTCATTCATCAAAAACTCTCCATTGACTTAATAAAAATTAAATCTAGAGCTCTAAAATTTTACAGGCATATTTAGAAAGACTCAATTTATCATATGAGCCAATAAAAATATTCGATTTCTTGATGACTTTTCAAGTTTTGCTTCGCATGAATATTAAAGTACTTTTGCAATCAGATATATTTGAAAGTTTAAATTTTTTTCAGATTGTCCTTAGCAGTAACGTTTCTTTGGAAAAATCTTTCGAATATGGATTTTTAGAACGGTGGCTTGGTCGTGGACTTCTAACAAGGTGAGGTTTAAAAACTATTTGTTTCAATTCTAAATCTAAAAATTGTTAAAGCATCTAAAGGAATAAATGAAAACAAATAATGCGTACATTCATAAATTCTGTCTATAGCAGTTCATAATGTTTAAAATAATCCGAAATTCTTGATAAATTCAACGCTTACAACTAACAAATTAAGTTTAACTAAGAAGTTTTTAGAGCAGCTGAAAAATATGAAGAGCCTTATTTTCTAAAACAATTCTTTATAATTAAAGCATGCATGAAATTATGTAATGGATTTCCACGTGCTAGTTTTCACCAGATGACACGTCGAA
The DNA here is from genome assembly GCA_026289955.1 of Argiope argentata. NCBI lineage: Eukaryota > Metazoa > Arthropoda > Arachnida > Araneae > Araneidae > Argiope > Argiope argentata. Next base: position 2,510,504 of record JAOUZG010030345.1, on the reverse strand, counting down.
TCATTAATTTTTTTTGTCAAACTCCTTTCTGACAAAAATTCTATTGAATGAAACAGTAAATTACCAAAATGTTTATTATCCAGTCAGAACATTATATTGTTTTAGGAAGGAGATTTTGTGTCGTCAACAAAAACCCGTTGGCGAAAAAATTGAAATTTTATTATCTGCACGAGGATTTCAAAAAATCATCTTTTAATAATGCGTTGCCATTGCATTTACAAAATCTCTGATTAAGAAAAAATGAGTTAATGACTACCGCAAATAAAACCTAGAAAAATGTCATTTTGAGCACGGGATTATATGAAGTGAAATAAATAGGAAATGTGATATTTTCTTTATACAGTAAATGCGAGACAAAGTTTTTTGGATCATTTGCAGTACTAAAGTGACTCATTCAATGAAACAATTAAAATGAATAAAAATATTTAATTTGCACGAGCTCGTGGTGCTTATATATATATATATGAAATCTCCTGATTGCTTCAAATTTATTTAAATTTTTGAGTGATTTAAATTAATCAAGATAAATTATGATTTAAAAATAATTATACTCTCACATTGTAACTTGAAATTTCCAATAGCAGATTTCAATTTTAGTTTCGGTTTTAATTACTTTTCAAAAATAGGTATTTTGAGAAAGTCAAATCACACTATATTATCCAAACATATAGCGAAATCTTTTGTATTTCATTCAGTATTGTTTAATTTATCCGTAAAATTCATACTGTTGAAATTGTTATTTTATACAGAGTTTTCTTTCTGGGCTTTTTCCCCCCTTTTGATTGAAAAGTCAAAGATTAAGTCTTTGTTGTCATCTACCATTTAAACAAAAAAAAACCCTTCACTTCAATGCAACTGAAGCAGAATTTGTTACAGTTATTGATTTTTTCCCTTTCTTCAGCAATTATTTCAAAAAGCAGATAAAAGAAATCTTGATTTTAAAATAAATGCATTGTTTTCCATTCTATTTTAAAGATAATTTAATTCCTGACGATCCTTTTGCAAAGCTAAAATCTGTCTCTCCCCTCAAAAAAGATAAATATCACTTTGATCAGCAAGCTTTTGGTTATTGTGTAGCTTAAAATCTATTTGATATTAAAATAAATAGGAACAGTTATGTCTTAAACCTTTCTCCTTTGACTTCCAACAGAATTTTTGAGATGTTAATACTAAAAAAAATTACATGACAAATGAAATATGTAAAATATGCTTTTATAATCTTAAAAAAAGGATAATTTTTGTCTTTTTTATTGAATATTTATATATACAATAATATAGAGTATTTTAATAATTGTTGTCAGACTCGTTATTTCTAGAAATATTTTGGAAACAAAGCACAGACTCATTTAGCTTTCGAAATTCAAATTTTCGATTGCTTATAGTTCATCAAAAAATTTACGAAATTCTATTGGTATTTCAACTATTTTAATCTACATAAATTAGATATATTTTCGAAATCAGGTATTGCTCTATAAATAAACATAGTTTTAACAAATCTAAATACAGAAACGACCCCTTACATGAAAAAAAGCATTTCATATACATAAAGAACATATTTATATAATTTATTGTGATAAGTAGTTTTAAAATAAAGAGTTCGAATATTTTTTTTAATGTATTGCTCTTTGATTATTGAAAAACTAAAATTATTTCTTTCAGTACGGGCCCAAAATGGCGGACCAGACGTAAGCTGCTTACACCGTCTTTCCATTTTCGAATTTTAGAAGATTTCCTGCCCACGTTCAATGACCAGTCTTTGGTACTTGTGAAAAAGCTTCAATCACTTCAGCATAAAGATTACGTAGACATCCTGCCACCAGTTATATTGTGCACTTTGGATATTGTTTGTGGCAAGTATATAACATGGATTATTAAAAAAACTGTATTTGTTTCGGTTGGAGTAAATATATAGACATCTTTAAAAGTCATGAATGTTATCAAAAATTCAGATTGCAATATAAATATCATTTTTGTAAAGTTTAAATAAACGATAAACATATAAGAAAATATATATTATCAAAATAATTATTGAAAAAATATTTTTAAATTAAACATGTACACATTTATAAGGAAAAAACATCCTTCGGTTTTATCATACTTCTAATTAGTTCATTAAATGATTACATCAGAGTAATTAGCACTAGAAGATGATATTTTTCACAATAAAATATTCACTATATCTTTTTTACTGATAGCCAGGACCCGACTTAGCCAAATTGGGGGCCGATGCAAAAACTACTTTGGGACCCCCTCTGCTTTACTAATTTAGTAATGATGAACATTCATTAAAGAAGGAAATGTAAAATAAAATTTTCATTCGATTTGGGGCCCCCACGTAAGTGGGGGCCGAGGGCAACTGCCCCGTATGCCCCTGCCTTAGTCAGGTCCTGCTGATAGCTAAATTAAATGAGTCGAAGTCTAAATTCAAGTATATATTGTTTGATATGCACATTCAGATATCTTTTTCAGTGAGCTCCCTTTTAGATTTTAAAGAATATTTCACATTATTTTTTATTTTGTCAGATACGAATTATTGAAAAATATTATTATTGTCAAAAAAAAGATTAAAAAGAAATCTACTATGCATATTTCAATGTATTATGGCAGAACATCATTTCTTGAACAGCCAACCACCGCGTGCTCGTGCAAGTTAAATTATATTTTTATTCATTTTAATCTTTTCATTGAATGAGTTACTTTGGTATTGCAAACGATCCAAAAAACGTTGTCTCGCATTATATTGTTTAAAAGAACATCGCATTTCCTGTTTATTTCATTTCATATAATCACGTGCTCAAAATGACATTTTTCTAGGTTTTATTAGCGGTAGTCATTAACTTATTTTTTTAAAATCATAGCTTATATAAACGCAATGGCAACGCGTTATTAAAAGCTGAGATGCTCGCATTGATAATAAAAATTTCAATTTTTCGCCTACTGATTGTTTTATTTTTAGCATACGGATTTTCGTTGGCCTCATTCCCAAAAAAGCATCTTGTTCTGACATGATAACGATGGAACTAAAGATTGTGAGGAATTAATTTCATTATTTCAGACGTCTCTGAATTCAAAAAACTCTTTTTAGCATTATGTCTGTCTGCCTGAAAATGATAAATCAAAAATCCTTTTGGCTAAATACATAAGAAATTTGGTATGTGGATTTAGAAAAAAACCCAGTCAATTTCTATTAAATATTGAGTGAAATCCATTTAAAAAAATGTCCTATGTATACTTGTTTTTTAAAACAAGTGAAGTCGATAACTTTGCAATTTAAAAACCCGGAAAAGTAAAATTTTTGTCAAGTTTTTTTACTAAATCTATCAAAGAGTTGATCGTCCGTCTGTCTGTTCTTTCACATGGCGTAAACTCGGATCCATGATTTACTTTTTTGTGTAATTTTACAACCTGTTTGCTTAATTATTTAATTCTATTTGCGCATTTACTTTCAGAAACGGTTATGGGAGCTCAAATTGGGGCTCAGAAGGGAGAGAACATAGAATACGTGACCGCTATTCACAAGTAAGAGAAAGACTCCAGATATTGATATTTTTTAATATATTTAATTTTTTGTTAATATTTTGAATATATGGTTTTTGATTATCATGTTTAATCATTTTTCTGTCTGTGCTTGATGCCTCCTTTGAACATGAGCATTAGTTATTTTTAATAAAAAATTCTGCCGTACTGACTTGTTATGAAATATTATAATTTTATAAAAGCAATATATAAGTTAGTGATCGACTTTAAGTTTCATATATAACCAAATTACATCTAAGTTGCCGGCTTTCTGGCGCAGAGGTAGCACGTCTTCCTCGTGTTCTGGGAGTCCAGGGTTTCAGTCCCAGTCTGGATATGGTTGTTCTTCCGTCTGCTATCTGTGAGATGTGTGACTGTGCTCCCCTGTAAAAAGGGGTTGTGCGAGCAAATGTGGTGAGTGAGTAGCTAAGTCGTGCTCTTGGACCTAGTTGGCCCTACTTCAAAAACAAGAGACGCTCCTTTTGGCTTAAATCTGCCGCTGTATCAACGGGGTGCTTGACCAATATGACAAGTGCCATAAGTAATATAGTGCCATAAGTAACAACTACATCAAAAAATAATATCGTTTTGTACTTATGCAATATAGTCAGGTATGGCCATACTCCATTAAATCCCACAATGCAATTCAATCCTATTGTTTCGTGAAATTTTTCGTAGCTTCGTTAATTATTAAAGAGATGTTCTTAAGAAAATTAAATGCAAAAAAAAATGTCAGAAATAAATTTAGTAAAACAAGTGATTAGAATTTTAACAAATATTATCAAATATCTGTTCAATAAAAGAGAGTAAATATATAAAAAAGAAATAAAAATATGAATATGTGGCTAGAAGACATCTACGATACTGAAGTCGACTTTTTGGTATAGTGATCATGTTACCGGTTCCAGCGTCGCAGGTTCGTACCGCGACCTTCACTCGCGACACTGGTGACCTTGACAATTTAACCTTCTGATCTGTCATGGCGTCATCTACCAGCCAACAAAGCCGTCGCTCTCTAGGCGCATCAACGAACTCACATGCTCGCCCTAACTCTTGGTTCTTTGAAATCATTAGTCTCTCCGCTGACTCACTGGTAGAGGAGTACTGTGGCCCTAGCTTCATAAGCAAGATAACATCTACGACACTGAAGTCGACATTTGGTATAGGGGTCATGTTACTCAGCTACCGGTTCTAGCGTCGCAGGTTCGTACCGCAACATTCGCTCACGACAAATACCACAATAAAATAGATGAATTCAGTCAATCACTAAAAGTTTTCTGCTCACATATAGCGATTCAAACTGAGGCGAGCTTATACTTCAGTTCATTTTTAAACATAGTATAATAGCTAAGAGAATAATGACATTTATAATATATTTCATTAAAACATTCTGAATTATAGATACAATCATATTTGAAATCTATTCTTTGATTTAAAAAAATCATGACCAATAAATGAAAATCATCATTGCAATGACCATATGAAACAATTATTTATTGTGTTACATTAAAAAATGAATCATGTACTTTACTAGCAACTGATATTAAACTTACATTTAATTTAAAAATCTTTCATTGGACTTTTTATTTATAAAATTTCTTATATTTTTGAGAAATATGATAGAAAAAGCAATTTCGAGAACAATACCAGAAAAATGTAAATTTCATTGACCTTAATATGGACTTTTATTCTCCTTATAAGCATGATTTTAATAATTTTCATATATCGATTTAAATACTGATCATTTTTATGGTATTAATCAAATCCTTTTTATTAATGACAACATTAATGAGGATATTAATGTTGATAACTAAGCTGAAACATTTCCAACTATCTATTTGATTCTTCATCATAGAAGACTGAGTTATAGATTCTCTTAAGTTAAAATCCAGTTAATTTAAAATAAATAAATAATTTATTATTAAAATTATAATAAATAAAATTATAATATTAAATTAACGCATAAATAATTGATGCTTTGTGCGTTAATATTTGTTGAAGGAAGAAATTACAATACAAAAAGTGTAAGATGTAAATGGTAAATCCAGTCTATAGTCCTATTTAACTTATACAGAATATGCTTTATAATCATAAGCTATTCAATTAAAGTACTTTCGATAATGAATTAGCTTTTGAATTAGAAAAGAAATTTTTTTTTGTTGAATTTAAAAACAACAAATATAAAAAAGAATACTTTAAAGCTAATTAGTTGATATTTTCCCTTTTTGTCGCAGCTTAGCTGACTTTTTTAACCAGCGCACTATACGCCCCTGGCTTTGGTATGACGCTTTATTCAGCCTGACCAGCTCTGGAAGGGGATTTGACAGGGATCTGAAAATTCTGCATGGATTTACTGAAAAGGTAGAAATTGGTCATCTTTCTTATTCTTTTAGCTTAAGTATTTTTCTTTTTAACCTGACATCGTGATATTCCAATAACTTTTGGACATATTAAACTTTGTTTTTCGATTACTTCCTTTTTTTATTCAGGCACTTCAACAGTTTCAGTATTTCGCTATGATAAAAAAATGTAAAGTTAAATTATAAAAAATAAATTTAAATTATTCTAAAGGGAAAGGTTAATTTTAAATTCTGACTAGCCCTTCGCTCAATATTTCACCTTTTTATCATGCCGAGGTTCTGCCACAGAGAAAATGATCTGGGCGTCCGGGTTTCGAGTCCCTGTTCTGACGTGCTTGTTCATTTGTTCTATCTCTGAGATGTGTGAATGTCCCCCCCCCTGTAAAAAGGAGCTGCTCAAGCGAATGTGATGAGTGAGTAATTAAGACGTACTTTTGGCCATAGTTGGCGCTACTTGAAACAACCCTTGACTTAAAATCACTTAGTGCGCCAGCGAGCTTGTCCATAGCAAGTGCCATTAGAAACAACAACTCCTTTACATTCGGCATGTTATGGATCTAGATCAATCCATCTATGCTCAACGTAGTTGTTCCTCCTCCAATTGGTGTGGTCTGGAAGTTTGAAGAGGGGTTGCCAGCGGAGGAATCATCCTAGTTATCTGACAGTGGTTCAGATTTATCAATTTTCGTTTACCATTTCAAAATAGTCCTAGTGTTGCTTTAAAACGGGATGTTAATGTAACTAAACTAAACTCACTGTAGTCACAGTTCTGTTTAATGTAGAGATGGTCATTTGTTAGAAATTCATTTTTTATTACTATATTTTATTATTCTATCTAACTGTTGAGTGCGAAGGAGATGAGATTTGTGTTCGAATACTTCTCGAATTATCTCTCAAATCTGCAGATCAGCATACGAAGTTGAATCCAATTTTTTACCTTATGCTAATGTAATCGGCTGCTTACCGATTGATACGCTTTTTATTATGTTATGGTAATTTCGATCTCGTATACCTTCATCTTGCCACGGGCAACGCCATTGAGTTTCTGTTAGTATCTGAAACTTAGAGTAGTTTATTGTTATTTCTACCAATGACACTTGAAATGGACAAGCGCGCTAAAGACCGTCAGCAATTTTAAGCCGAAAGGAGCGTCTCTTGTTTTTTGAAGCAGCGGCAGCAAGGGCCAAGAGTACGACTTAGCTACACACTCATCACATTCGCTTGCACAGTCCCTTTTTATAGAGGGGCCCAATCGCACATCTCGTAGATAGTATACAGAAGAGCATCTATGCTCTAACCGGGACTCGAACCCGGGACGTTTAAATCAAGAGGAAGACGTGATACCTCAGTGCCAGGAACCCGGCTTACAGTAGTTTAACTATTTTCAGAAAATAGAGCAAACAAACCAGAGGTTTTTCGTTCTGCTTATATCCTTAGGTCTACCAAGTCTTTACAAACAACGAAGATGCATGTAATATCACATGACTTTTGACAAATTTGTCATGCTCTAAGCCTATACGTGCAGAGAAGTCGAATATCGAAACAAAAACAACCACAAGGTCATCGAGATACCTACAAAAGCATGAGAGAAAGAAGAATGTAATAGTGATTTGTACTTTTGAATAAATATTTTTTTGATTATCTATCTATCTATCTATCTATCTATCTATATCTATATGTATATCTATCTATCTATATATACTGATACAATTTTAAAAGAGGTAAATATAATAAATTGCCATTTTCAAAATAAATTAGAAGGATACACAAATATATTAAGAGAGCGCATATGCTGCTATTCCTAAAGACATAGTGGAACTCAGCAGAATACAAAACAGATATGTAAGTGAAAAAATGAGAAATCCGGCCTGATGACTTTCTCAAGGGTCACCATCAAGCAAGGATTCCAATAAAAAGTGGA
>JAOUZG010030345.1:2485084-2497707 GCA_026289955.1 Argiope argentata | reverse complement strand
AAAATTCAAATAATTACTTTAAAATTTAAGTTTCGTATGGAGATAAAACTATTTTTAGTTACTTAAAATGTTACGTATCACTATAGTTAATTACATAAAAAAATACTTTTGATGCATTTAAAAATATTTTTCCATAATTTCGAACTTTTTGCAATATCAAATTCGTAATGTTGAAATTTTTCATGATTTCATTTTTACATTGTACTTGGAACCAGTTAATAAACTAGTTATTAATTTTAATATCTGTCTAATCGATATTAAAAAATAGGTAATCTATAAAAGTCTAATAACATAAAAAATTTTGTTTTACATTTTTAAAAAAATTTTGTAAGACTTCAGAAAAAAATTTTTTTTTTTGATAATCATGAGAAAATCACCAAAAGTATGCTATTTTTTGGTTACAGGAAAAAGTAACAAATGCTTTTTTTAGAGTTAAAATAAAAAATTTTCAGAAATTCGACATTTGGCGAGAAATTGCTAAGAAATTTGGTAATCGGATATTATGTTTAAGTCCAAACTTATTTCTGCTTTAATCTTTATCATGATATTTAGTTTTCTATAACTAATTTGATGTTTAAAATAAATTTTATCGACAAATATAAACAATAACTGAAGCGTACATTTTTGGAATTTCAGGAATCTCAAAGACTATTTCCATCAGTTCCAATCATTGGCAGAAAATTAAATGAAGATATTAATTACGGTAAGTAGAGGTAAATCTTGTTTTGTAAAGCAAAGAATGTCATTTTATACAATTTTTAATATCCAACTTGGGTGCAAATAATTAATAATTAATTTGCATTTTAACATTTTCTTAATTAATGTGCTTGCATGTATTTTTCAAGTTATTATTTTAATGGTTTGACACTCATCTATATAAATAATTCTCTTATCGGACTCCCAGAAAACATTATTCAGCTCCTAACATTAGCTCATACTCTCCCCCTATGTATATATCTTGTACAAATTTTCAATCGTTAATAAAATACTCTTTATTCATCCAATCAAATTCAAGTAAATTTTTTAAAACTTGTTGTCGATGACATTTGATGTTAATACAATTTTTTCATTTATTAATTCTCTAGCTCTTACTCGCAACTTCGTACGCGTGGAAATTTTGATGTGTATACGTGAGAACTGACAGTCCAAAATGTTATGAAAACCGTGTGTATGAATAAATTTTCAACGTCAATCGGAGCAACACAAAGACGTGAATTTTAAGCACCAGTTGGTTTAACTCAATGCAGATTAAAAATTTTTAATTTTAATTAATCTGTTTTATTTTTATTCAAAAGTACTTTTGAAGGAATCGAAAGATTTATTACTTAACAGTGTTTAATTTTAAATTTATCATACACTACGAAAATAAACAGAATCGTTTGAAATAACCAGTCGAAAACATGTTACGTATAACCCCATAAGCGTGGGGAAAACACTACTTAAAACCTATGTGTTTAAAACTATAAGTGTACTTTTCTGTTTGCCGGGTGCAAACGAACAATCGCTAGAGAAATTTGAGAAAATCTGGCAGAATTCTACATTATTTGGTAATGGAAATATACCGCCATAAGCATATATGAAAAATATATAGCCAATATGAGGTATATATAGCAAATACAATTTAATTACAAAATCACATAATGAAACATCTTTAAAATATAGTCATTTTTGCCCCCCCCCAAAAAAAATAGTTTGTAACCAAATTTATGCGAAATGGCTGAATGTGGCATGAACGGCAGCGATAGCATTTTCAATCATAAGGTTTCGTTGAACATTGCAGCAAATTAACGGAAACATAGAAAAAAATCAATAAATGCAGTGATATGGAATGCTCTCAAAAATTTTAATCGAAAATAATGAAAGTAGGCAAAAGGAATACGTACAGCTGGTAAAAAAATATCAAGAGAAATGAACATGAAAGATTGAAATGAAAGAAAGATATTAACACAAAAACATCGTAAGAAAAAAAATGAACACACCTGTTCTCAATACCTTTACTACTACAGACTGATGCTTTTTTTAAGTAGAAATTGGAAAGAATAAATATACTTACTCAGTTAAACGAATTTTTCTTATGAGCAGGGAACGATGTAAGAAATTTTATACAAAAACAGCTGAACTTTTCAGTGATGAAAATGTCTTTATGCCGAGAAATCCACGAAAGAACAAATCAATCCCAAAGAATTCCATTAGAATGGTAAGATAATGTTAAAATGAAAACGGTTAAATAAATACAAACGATTCCAAAAGCTCGGGCAGACGTTTTCAGATTTTTTATTTTTATTTTCTGTTATGAAATTCGTCAGCAGACGATTTCAAACAGAAGAAAATAATTGCTCCTTTTAGAGAATAATTAATTTTTATTAAAATAATCCGTTTATTAGAATAAATAATTATTTTTAACCATAAAGAATTCCATTAGAATAGTAAGATAATATTAAAATGAAAAACGGTTTAATAAAAACTAGCGATTCAAAAAGCTCGGGCAGTTGTTTTCAGATTTTTTAAAACTTTTTAGTGGAAAAATTAGTTTTTAATTAATCGAACTCCATGAATGGAAAATTGCATGAAGTTCTCTTTATATTTTGCCACTTAATATTGTGACTCTTTCATATTTCTATACTTAATCGTATTAATTGTAATTATTTAATAAAGAGTAACTAAAATAAAATTGTTCTTTGTTAACCTAAGAAGGACTTGATTTAAAAAAAAAAATGTTTTTATATTACTTGTTTAGCAATAAGATTAGGCAACACCTATATTTTCCTTTCAGAATACAAACTATTATTTTTTTAAATGTTGCCATTTTCTTCAGTTTAAAATTTTTTTTGTGGAAGTTAAAGTATTTTTTACTATCAAAAGAAAGCAAACGATTATTTAGAAAGTGTAATTTTATTTTATAGTTCAAAATTGACTTTCTTTCTTCCTTTTTTCTTTTTTTGATAACCTCTATTATTTCAAAGTTTGCTGAATTAAATATTACGCATATATTTTCATATTAGATTTGGATATCCGGGTAAATTAATTTCATGCATGCAAACGGCGATTCAAAATTAAAATCTCATCATTTAAAAAGTTTAGATTTATAGTAACGTAAATTTTATTTTTGTACAATTATTTTTCTGATTTTAATCGATTTTTCATAATTAATTGAAAAAATTTATAACAATTTTTTTCTGAAATATTTTTACAGAAATGTATATAAAAACAATGAAATAAGAAACTCGTTTATCCAAAATTTGCAGTATTAATCGATTAACGTTCAAATTAATTTTGACATTTTAGGCGTTTTAAGAGATTGAATATAGTTCGAAAACTGTATGACTCAAAATTATATTCCTTATATTTTTGTTTATTTGAACTTTAAGTAAAAACAAATGCAGCTTCAGGCACAGAAGTTAATATTAGATAAAGCCTAAATGTTTAGTGTGTAGTTTGAACTCAGATTTCTTAAGATTAGATTAAGATTTTTTGTTAGAATTTACGTGATATTAAATATTTTTCTGTTACATGTATAGCAATAAATATTATAGTATTACTCTATATTGAAACAAAAATAATATATTTTTATGGGATTTATAAATAGTTTTTAATTTTAAGAAAATAAAACTCTGCGTCGGCCGGGAGTCGAACCCGGGTCAACTGCTTGGAAGGCAGCTATGCTAACCGTTATACCACCGACGCTTCGGTAACGAAATCTGATTTAATTTCTTTAGAAGTAAAATAAGGTCACTGACTCCAGTATCGTCTTCAGGAAGTTCCGCAGGGAAAATAATTTTTTGTGTGTAAATGAAGTCAAGATTTAGTAAATGTTACGCAGGAAAAATAACTCAAAAGACGTATTCAAGCTAGTGGTTTACCTGTCGTAATAACCTGATGGTTATTAAAATTAAATTATTTAAAAAATGTGGTTAAATAACGAATACTAAATAATCAAGAAAAGATCAGTTTAGATAATTGAGTGACGTTTGGCTCTCTTCACTCTTAATTTAAAAGAACGTGAACAGAGTTGGTTTTTTCAAAATTTAACATTTTAATATATAAAATAACAATCTTTTGCAGTGAAAACAACAGCGAGGAAAATAAATGCCTCGTCCACGATTGTTTAAAAAATCATATATATTTTTCAGTATAAAATCTTTGGAAGGAGTTGAAGTTTGTATATTTGGTTGGAACACCAAATATACAAGTTGTAAGCTCGTCTGAAGAAATGTTCACCTCACTGCTTTTAAAAGCTTTTGATAAATAATTTCTGAATATCAGTAACTTTATGAAGTTATCTAATTATTCGGGGTGCAAATTTAGTGGTAATGATGTGTGTAAATTTTACTGGTAAATTGTAGTACGCAATTTATACAATCTTATTATGAAAAAAGAGTGAATTTGAATCATCTTTTGAGATGATAAAATAAATAGGAACGTTAAGCTTTATTGCAGGATAATTGGAGATGCCGCATGTAATTATGTGGGATTGACAGAAAACAATTGTGCCAACTGATATTTAGATGGTAAATACGTGCTAGCTTATAGCTGTGCCATATGTAAAAGTATTTTTAACGCTCTAGAAAAAAAAATAGTATAGTTGTTGTTTCTGATCCCCGTGACCAGCAGAGCTAGATAACGTCCATGAACTCATTCACCCTGAGAAAATACAGCACCCAAAAGGGACCATGAATTAAGTCCTGTCTGGTAAGCCCCAGACAAGATTAACTGTGGACAAGAGAGGCATATGGAAAGGAACATTTAGTGCAGAATTCGAACTGTTTGGCACCTCCGACAAAAGTCATAGATGGCCACTAAGGAAACGGGTAAAAGCAGTTTGATCTCGTCTACTATTACCCCGAACCAGGGAGCCACCAGTGGATGAATCGTTCATGGATGGGGTAAAAGAGCAAGTTCTATGGGCAGGGACCTGGAGCATCGGTAGTAGAAGTATAGTTAAATATGCAGCTTATGTTGCTACGATTAACTTTATTGTATTTATAATTTTCATAATCGTCAACGGCAACATTTTCTCAATAATCTTTTTTTCATAAATAGTCCATCATTATTAGTAAGGAAGCTAAAGAGAGAAAAAAATAATACTTTACATTTTTTTCTTCATATAATTCCCTTTTAGTGCATTGTTTTTTATTAATTGCTTTACTGGAGAATACTAATTCATTATGGGACTGTATTGCATAACATGAAGTTAGGTTCAAACCATTATAAATATTCAAACAATTGCAGTGTTTGGTGCTTTAATAACTCTTATGCAACAGTACAACATATGCAGAAAATCTGTGCCGAAATCTTTTATATACGATATAATGTTTTTATGCTATGTACTATTGATAATACTATGAAAAAGAAATTATATAATGTATCTAGTTCCACAATTTCTTTTCAATAGTGTATCGTATAGACTTATGGTAATAATATATACTAACATGGGCTTCCAATAATATGGACATATTTCAAAATTATTATATAATAAAGTTAGCAGTTTTTAACAAATTAGAGTTTTCAGAAAAATTGCAAATGAATGCATTCCTTTTCTCAGATTGCAGATTTTTCAAATATTTGCACATTTTTGTTATTCTATTTCCTACCCACACATAAATTTCTATTGGTAGAGGTAAACTAGAAAATACGGTACAATCACCAAACTATAATATTTTAAAGCAATGAATTGCCAAATATAATAACCTAAATGAGAACTTTAATTATTATTTAGCGTGTTTTTTACAGTTTGAACCGATTTAGCAGAGATTGGCTTTTTTGATATTCTGCTCTTAATGCAGTTACTTACGCTACCACTGTATAAAGAAGTTTAATCATATTGTTACGTTTTTAGCATAGCGGGTCTGGATTGAATGGATTTTACTTGAGGACAGCACAAACAAATTTATTTACAGCTATTGACAGGCTAACTTGAGAAAGTAAAAATTCAGATAAACACAATCCAGCAGTCAACAGTCACTTACAGCGTAAATGCAAGCCTTACGCAAAGTAAACACAGACTGCAAAACATCTATCGTATAGCACAAGAAACAGTAAATCACGGCGATCTCAATAATACAATGTTAACAGCAAACGTAAACACAGCTCACTAATAACAAGCGAGAAAAGTAATCCGCTCGATACAACGAGTTGCTACTCTTCCGGGAGGAACTAACTGTCAGATTGCGGCAACCCGTCCCTTATATAGCCGAGTGAGTGAACGAACGGAAACACGCGGAACTTCATGAACTGTCCAGCGGCTACCAGACTATTCCTTTCGCCAACCCAACCCTGCTGGCGCCAAGCTCTTTGGCAGCCGTCGCCAATGCCATCTCCTTCGGGGAACTTTCGCGACGATTGCCCTCTTTTAACAATATTTTTAACTTGTTTATTTTATAAAAATTATTTTTGATAGCTCTTCAAATATTTTAATTTTTTTATATCATACAAGATATCTGTATAGATGAATTAGTATTCACCTATCTTTTCAGTCATCTCGTATTAAAGGCATTTTATCTTTTTTTTTGGCAGATGGAATGTTTATTCCAAGGGATACTGAGCTCCACTGTAACATTATTAGCGTGCACAGGCGAGACGACGTCTACCCCAATCCCGAAGTGTTTGATCCAGAAAGATTTCAGCCCGATAATTGCTTGGATCGGCATCCGTATGCTTATATACCATTCTCTGCGGGCCCTCGCAACTGCATTGGTGAGTTTTAACCCTTTCGCTTCCAGTGTCACATATATGTGATAACCCGATTTTCTATTCTGGGCCCGGTGTTACAAATATTTGACAGATTTACATTATCAATTTATAATAATATATAAATATTCTATTCCAAAAGTAACTTCTGGGCTGCAGTAGCGGTTTTCCTCCTAAACCCCTGGTAGCCAAAGGGTTAAATAAAGAATATCGTATTTATATGCTTATGAAAGTGCAAACTGATATACGACCTTTTCTTTGAAAGGATTTGATTCAGATTCACAATTTAAATTTCAAATTTCAGCATCAAATTTTAGTGATCCTTCTATTGACGTTTTTTAAATATCGTATTAACTTCATAGCCGCTGGACTGTTTTCTGCTAAAAATATTCATTCCTATAAAGGAATATTGTTAACCGAAAACTGATAGAAAACTATACAAATTCGGTATAAAAAACTGCATACTAAATTTTATCCTTTTATATGAAAAGATATTTTAAGAAATCATATTCAAAAACCGAAATATAATTCTAAAAATATATTTTTTAGTTTAAAACAGGTTTAAAATTTAAATATATTTCAAAATTTTGGTTCATATTTTCTGTAGATAATAATTCTTTTTCTTTTTATGTTTCGCATACGAGAAAAACAAATGTTAAAAGTAAGCTAAAAACTGAGAACAGCTTAATTATTTATTCTTAATCAGCAAACAATGTTGCAGGTTTAGAGTAAATAACTGGGAGGTTATGAGAGCAACATCATGTTTCATTAACATTAATGTATTTACTGTTGAGTCTAATTTCATTTAATCCATTAAATCTACGACGTAAAAATAATTCTTTAATTATAATCCCAAGTTATGTTAGCGCCTGCGCGTTAAGGGTGCTCCATAGTTACCGCATTTAATTTGAATTTGACACCATTCGTGTATAAATTGTTGGTAACAGCATTAGAAAAAACCCTTTGATAGTTGATAGCATAGGGTTAGTAAAAATGCGTTACAAAACTCAAAATTTGAATTTTTAAAAAACAGTTTTTTTTCTCTTAAAACTGTTAACTTTTTATTGAATCTTTTAGGACTTAGGATAGAGTTATGTATGGAATAACAGATATAGTAAATAGCTTCGAAGGTTTTGATGGCACATGCGCACTCATTCATCAAAATTTTCTTTCATCATTTTGCATAAATGTAACTGAAATGTTTTGATGCAGCATTGAATCCCTTCTTTTAATGTACGCGTGATTGTGGGTTTTGGCACAGAACTTTATTGTCAAATAACCTCACAAAAAGAAATACAGTGGTGTTAAATCACACGATCTTGGAGGCCATTTCTCAAATTTTCATACTGTGGCCACCAGACCTTCACTATTTTTGAGATATTGTTCAACGGTGAAAACACGTGGTTCTATTGTGTAACGTTCAGTTTTTACTTAACCTAAACTGTCAGTT
The DNA here is from genome assembly GCA_026289955.1 of Argiope argentata. Lineage (NCBI taxonomy): Eukaryota > Metazoa > Arthropoda > Arachnida > Araneae > Araneidae > Argiope > Argiope argentata. Next base: position 2,489,570 of record JAOUZG010030345.1, on the reverse strand, counting down.
TTCAGATGTTTTTTAATAAGGATGCCCAACACTTTACTTCCAGAATGGTGTCAAATTCAAATCTAAAAGCTAATTTTTGGGACATCTTTTACTTAACTTCACTGATCAAACGAAAATCAATACATTGCTGTCGACATAATGTAGAATTTAGCTTTTATTGTAGAAATATTGCCTGTAGATATTGTTATTCCATCAAAACTAAGGAGTATGATGCATCAAATTTAATATACTCTAAACAAATATGTATTTTTTGAGGATGATAACTATACTTTAGCTTCAGACTAAGAGCACTTTGGGGATAAAACAATGCACTGCCCTTTTTTGATAAGAAATATAATTAGGAAAAGAAAACGATACATTTTCTGGACGTTACTTACCATGCTATGCTATTGACTATGTACTTTTTTCATAATCGTTTTATAAATATGTATACTTTTAAAATTTCCATCGACTTTTTAATCCTTTTAAATGCACTGATAATTAATTATTTCCTTTCAGGTCAGAAATTCGCTCTTTTAGAAGAAAAAGTTGTGATCTGCAACGTACTGAGGCATTTCAAAGTGGTATCTCTGGATCAGAGAGACCAATTTCACCTGAAAGTAGAATTTACTTTACGACCTGCCCAGCCGGTTAGGCTGAAATTTATACCCAGGAGATAATTATTTTGTCTACATTTTAATTGAAAATGAGTTTTATATAGATGAAATTAATTAAAATGACTTTTAAGAAAAGTTCTGCTATAACAAATGTTTATAAATCTTCATATTGTGAAAAATAAAATCATGTTTACTTATAGCTTTAAACAAGAAATTCTTGCACATATATATAAATTTATTTCGTATACCTCAAGAATGGTTCTAAAAATTTTTATATTTAGGTAAGATAGCATTTTTTATTTACATAACTTTATATTTATATTTGCTTTTTAAATTTATTTATATAGGTGTTTCTCCTAAAAAAATGCGAATTTACAAATAAAAACCCATTTTTTATAATTATTAGAGCTTTTTCCTGTCTGCTCAAATGCTGACAATATCATATAGTGTCATCTCGTAAATTTTTGCGGTATTCGCTTTGTTGCCAAAGGATGATAACCTCAAAATTCTGTGAGATGGCGCTAATGTTTGTGAGATGAGGTAAGATTGAAAATATTCATATCTGGTCAACATGTGATTCGTATCTAGATATTTTCACCGAAAAAACAATTTTTCATATTAATATATAAAACTAGAGATAAAACTATTTTTCATATTAATAGATGAACTATTTGGTCTCCCAGATATTATAAATAAGTATGCATGTATCAGATGTATTCGTATCATATAATATGCTTTCTAGCTATATTATTTTTCACTTTTTTAATCGTATGCCAGCGTAGAGTGTCTTCTATGTGATCTGGGCGTACGGGTTCAAGTCCCGGCTCGAGCATGGTTGTTCTTTTATTCTCTGTCTGTAAAGTGTATGAATATGTCCCCCTCCCCTCTTCAGGTGATATCACTTGCAGAAAATGTTCCTTACACTAACTACTCATTGACCTTTTCGAACTTGTGAGACGGTGAACAGACTTGTTGAAACTCCCACTTTACATTGCCGAAGTGTATTTTGGCCCAAAGAAATTCTACAACTTCTTGAATGTTCCGCTGATAGACTTTTTGATTTATTTTAAAGCTATCAACCCCCAAAACCATTTTGCTGCTTGCTCAAATTCTGGACCAGATCATGCCCGACTTTGGATTTTTGCGATGTTCAATTCTTGATGATGTGCTAGGGACGTCTGCAGAGTAGATACTACAGTTTTAAGAGTTGTGAGCTTTTGGATGGTAAAGAGCTTCTCATTGGTGGAAAGGAATATCTCTCAGCGCTGACCTGCGGTTCTGTTCAAAAGTTTTCGACGTCTTTGTAGCCGCACGAGTTTGTTTTCTTCAGTGTGAAGCTGAATCTTTTGAAATTTGTACGGTTTCAGTCCAAGCTCTGTGTTTGCTATTCGTTTTACCGATCAGTCCCTTATTCCTAGTTCACATGCGATTTTTCTCATGGAAATTTTCGAATCTCATTGAACTGGCTTTTTGATAATCTTACGGCTGATGAAAGTGTCCTCCATAAGTTTTCATTCATTTTCTGGACTTTGATCACCACAGCCAATCTCTTTGAAATGTTATACTGCATCAGACACTGTTTACTGAGATAAATTTATCATACCAACCAGCACATCCTTTGTTATCCACCTCTAAAACAGCATATCCTTTGTTTAGCGTCGTGAACGAGAAGATACATGATGAAATATGTTATAATTGAAATAATAGACAAAAAAATAAACAAAATTTAAAGGAAATTAATTCACATATATTCTCTGTTTAATAATTTGGTACGAGTATTTTGTTTGTGTGTGTGTGTCGCACCTTGTATATAAAATGCTACAAGTTTATTTTACTGCGTTTACATCTATATGAAAGTACAGAATAACAAACGATAAAATGCTAAATGAATTAACTTTAAATTTAGGGCCGGGATGGTCTGGCTGGTAGAGCGTTGGACTCGTACTCCTTAGGTTACGGGTTCGAAACTCACCGGCCAAAAGATTCCCCGAGCGTATGGCGACAGGCACTCTTTAAATATGTTCGTGGTCGCATCCTCCATATCGAGAGTAATATCACAGGAAGTACTGGGTCAGAGACGATCGTTCTCTGTTCCAGGTCTAAATTGAGATCTGAGTTGTATGAATGAATTTTCATGAAGGAAGTCCACCCCCTAAAAAGGGTTGTGACGTGTGTGTAGCTAAGTCTTACTCTTGGCCCTAGATGGCGCTACTTGTGAAACAAAGAGACGCGTTTCTTAAGCTTAAAAAATCTGCTGATCGTATCAGCGGAGGCTTATCCACGGCAAGTGTCATTTGTCACAACAACTTTAAATTTAAAAATTGATCTGCACTTAAAGCTTGAAAAACGTGCATTAAATACTATTAATCTAAGCCAATGAACTTCTGAGTTATTGCGTTCACAGATGGGGAGAAGGCCACACAGTGGGCAATTTTATTCAAAATTTGATACATATTTAACGCCAAATCTGTTATAAATTTAATTTATCCCTCTTTACGTCCATTAGTATTAGGATAATCACACAGAGAGATTTTCTAAATACGTATTTTTTCAAAATTTGATAGAAATTTACAAATTTAGCGTAAAAACATTATATTACTTTTCATTCTATCAAATTGATTTTGAGTTACCACAAACAAAGGAATTTTAAAAATAAAATTTTCGGACTCTTGGACATCAAAAACGTGGTGAATCAAACTCTAGAGTTTACAGTTTTTGCCGAATAGAATAATCTTTCGCTGTAAAGAAGAAAATGAAAATCACTAAATTGTTTTAAAATAATCGTTTTTCTATGAAAATGAGGTAGCGTCCAAAAAATGTATACTCACTGTAATAAACCTGACAGTGACATGACTTTAAAATGACACAATCGTGTCTTCATTTTTATTGTTTGCGATTGCTTTGGTTTATCAATGAACTGCAAACTCATCCGCCCGATTAGATAAGAAAAATGTCTCGTATGAAATATTTCAGATAATCGCTATAAGAGCTGAGATTAAAAAATAATTTCAAAATTTTTTCGTAATCGTCTCAGATATTGTTGAGAAATTACACTACTCCATGCGTACAAATATATATCATTGAAGCCAAAAAGTAGATGAACATTTGTCACCCTGACATTATTATTTCTTGCAGCAGAAAATAATCATTTTTGTCACGCATTTGTGAATAAATTTTTGAAAATTATTTTTTGAAATCCAACAAAATGAAACCTCAATCTTAATTTACCTGGAAGTAGCGCACTATCAATTCCGTGACAAATAATTTCCTTCCTAATTTCCTTCCTAATGTCATTTGAGAGGAGGGGGTGGACTAGATGCACATTTCTGAATAGTCCTAGAGAATCATTTAGCAAGATTATTCATTTGAATATTGATTGACAAGTATTCTATTATGAAATCAAATCATGTTAAAAATTCTCGGATAAAATGCTAAAAATTCTCCTTTTTTTCCTTAAAATTTTGTTTCATCGAATTTTCATAAAAGCATCAATTTTTTAAAAGTAATATCTTAAAATACATGTATGTTCTATTTCTGCTGAATTTTTCATTTACATGATGAAGTACACTTACATTAAACGGCTTTCAGGGTAAACTCCGAAAAAAAAACGTTCTGTTATCCCCTTTTTTAAAAATTGAATTCCTCCTATTCTTCTTCCTTTCAAATAACCCAATATCTGGGAGAGAGGAAATCGAAGTTAAATATAAAAAATGAAATGAAAGAAAATGGAATCTTCGATCGTCAATTTCAAGTTACCATGCGATAACATTATCATTTTTAAGTCTTAATTTATCTTAATTAGCGTAAGTTATTAGCCAGTTTAAACTGCTTTGAAACAATTACAAGACTTCTCTATCGTTTTCTCTCTCTCACACTCTCTCTCTGTATAT